>OZ026614.1:94320205-94568591 GCA_964020975.1 Hermodice carunculata | reverse complement strand
TTATGGAATAGTTGTACATTGCCATACCAATATGCTCTGCAGACACACACACACTGATTTGCTATGCAGCAAATCATCTTTCCTAGTTGCATAATGCACTTGTATGTCAATTCTGTCCACCTCAAATTGCCCAAAAGATGTAAAATGTCATCTACTTAATGTTGTACTATATTTTTTTCTTTGTCAATTGACATCATTCTGTATGGTTATGGTTTTACATACGGTTCTACCGGTTCTTCCCAGAGAGCTGCTGACTGAATTCTTATTCAAATCTTGCGAGGATTAAACTGCTCTTTTATTCAAAACTGGACAACATTAAATTGTTTTGAAAATCTCGTTCACAAAATCCCTCATCCACTGTGTACTGTTAATCAACATGCAGTACTTGTAGTGTACCTACAGATCCACATACTGGGTGCAGATCAGATCAAGCACCTCAGGAAGCTGTCTGATTCACTTTGCACAGTCACCTGGACAGGCTAAACAGCTCTTTTTTCACCAAAAAAAAAAAAAAAAGAGTGCCCACTACGGGTCATTTGAGGTCGGCTGTGGTTACAGGGTTCAGCTTACTGACTGTTTCCTGTTTGCACTACATAACTGCATTATAAGATCCATTACCTGCTCATTCTGCTCTCATATGTACAGTCCTCTTGAGATTATTCTGCAAACAGCTTTTAAGCATTTTTCCCTGCATAACACACAGACCATTTATTAGGGAACCTAAAACCGGCTACGTCTTACTTAAAAAAAAAGCCCAAGTCTCCAAAATTTTGTTTATTACTTTTGTCCATTAGTGCCGCCACTTGAATGCGCAGTAAAACCCTGACATCCATGAAGTTAATTCAAAGTGTGTTTATCTGAAAATAAATTTGTTGTGGTGGCTGGCCACTCACAAAGCAATCACAGCAGTAACATAATTGGGTGGCTGCAGAGTTAATTGGCAGGATCTCTGAAAGAATTAAACGGGCATTCAGTTACAAGAACTGTCAAGCAATCTCAGTCCTCTCTATTTTGTAGCCTGCAGTTCTAATTGACATAATCATTAGAGTAATCAGTCTAGCTTCAACTGGGTCACTTCAATTTAATTCACAGGATCTTTGCAGCAATCAGAGCAAATATATAACTGGACCGACCCTCCCCCCCCCCCCAAAAAAAATCTTTGGAACTTTCACAAGCAGGAGCTAATTAGGTGCTAAAAGCATTAATTTTCAGTCTTTGACAATCATTCAAACCAGATGCATGTATAACAGGTATCATACAAGGCGGCCATTTCCAGGATTTCCCATTTTTAAAAATTAGCTCAAAACCCTAATTGGAAGCATGCTTTCTGATCTACCCTATATTACCAATTTGGGTTTTGTAAACTGTATGCAATCATTAGTTCTCTCCTCAATGCCTACTATACCCTGCATCCACACATCTACAAGTAATGAGCCTTCCCTCTTTCCTTCCTCATTTTATCACCACTCAGTGATGGCTTTTTATTGAATTTTACCACCCAGCATTCAATTGAACCAAGCATGCCATCTGTTGTCTGCATCAAATTTTAACCCTTTCCCCCCTTGAATTGACACTTGAGTCAACAACTTCCCTTGGCATGAGTTGGGCACTAAGTGCCCAACTCATGCCAAGGAAAGTTGTTGACCAAGGGCATGTGATCTTGATAGGGCTCATCTACAATTCTCAGTCAAAACTGTTTCTCATTACTGTTGAAATTAGTTGAAAACACTGAAGCAGACGACATTTGACCACCAGCCAGTTTCGGCCAGTTTAAGGGGGAATGGGTTAATACAACTTTCATGTGCTTGATTTTACTGTAATGTGAGCATGTCAATTTTTTTTTCCTTTTCAAGGCTTTCATCTGATGATCATTTTGCATACTACATTTCCATATTACTTTTTTGATACACTTTAAAAAAAAAAAAATTTCCCTACAGCCACTGTTGACACTTCTGTCCATATAAAAGTGTTAACTCCATAATGACACAACATGTGTGAAAATAAATTCTCAGCATTTTTCCACTTTGAGCTACACCTATTTCTGGCTCAAGGTCCTTCGAAAGCCTGGAGTAAGCTTTAACCTTGAAGAACAAGGTTAAGGAACTACCTGCCAAGAGGATATCTACATGTCTGCAGAAGAGCCCTGCTAGTTGGTAGCCATAACCAGGGAATGGGAGGTTACCTACATGTGTACATGTGAGGCCATGGAGTTCTGCACAGAGGTAGCCATGGGATTGGGGGGGGGGGGGGGAGAGAGAGAGGAGAAGTTGAAGGGAGGGAGAGAGCTTGTATATACCCATCTTAACAAACAAACAAGAGAAAGAAAAACAACAGAGAAACAAGAACAAACATTATGCCATCTGTTCTCTGGTTTACACAGATCACACTTCTGGATTTGGAAAAAAAAAAAAAAAATCTCGTAGCTATAGTTTGCAGTGAACTGCAGAGCATAATTTCTCCCAGACTGGCAGCCCTGGTGATGAGTGACTGTATTTGACAGATGCAGCCCATAACATGGACATCTGCATTCACCCATGGCTTCCCATGGCAACCAGTCTTGTACAAATACCCATATACAGTGGTACCTCTCTTGAGAGAAGAGACCCCTCTAATGAGAGACTGCATATCTTTTTAAGACCGCTCTCTCAGAACACTGCGCTATCTTTTTCATGTTGATGTACCTGTAATGAAAGACCACCTGTTTTGAGAGACCACACTTTGACCCCCCTAGGGGTGGTCTCTCAAAAGAGGTACCACTCTATATATATCACCTTACGTTGCACAATTAGATTAATGCTGATTTTTTTGGTTGTTTTTAATTTTTTTTAAAATTATTATAACGGTTATTTGTTTTTTACTGGATTATGTCATGCACCTTGCTTCTTTTCAATAAAGGTCTTTAGCATAGTATCTTTCATCTTATGGGTCAACTTACAATTTAAGTCTGCACTTTACTTAGTTTGAGTGAACCATGTGTGTGTTTTGTATGACAATACTCTCTGTCTCTGTGACACAGACCACCTCAGGACACTTATTTATGTCTGTGGGAAACCCGCCAGGGACCCAAAGGTTACATATTATGTAATGCTGAAGTGGACAAAGCTGACTACATGTATTATTCACTGTATGTTTCAGAGTACAGACACAACATACAACATCGTACCTTCAGTTACTCCTTCCCCCCAGATACATTCAAAAATCAATAACTACCGGACAGCATTACAGGCACTGGTCTGACTATATAGATCTGATCCTCTGCACCTCACAATGACCAGACAATGGCTTCATGGCATATCTACATGCTTAATTAATATATCAAAAAACCCACAAGAGTTGCACAGTTTTGATTTACCTCAAGCTTTCCCTATATGCTTCACATGTACTGGAGTAAGGTAGCTTCCCCAGCAGGCATTGCCAAGAACTTTGCACAGGTGAGCTGTTGATAGCTCCAGCACATCCATCCCAACTAAGCTCTCAGGGGAGCTGCAATGATGATATTACTGTAAAATTATAATCTGTTGGGAATGTTTTAGCCGTGCTTGCATAGATGGGGGGGGGGGGGGGGGAGCACCAGGGATTGCTCATTTCTCATGGCACAGCCTGCTCATCATGCACTCTTAAAGAGCCTGCACTTGCAATGGGGTGTATCATGTACATTGTACATGGCCTGGGGTCATCAACTTGGTCCATTACTACTGGTTGGCAGCTGAGTGTCCAGTCCTTGTCCAGGGAAGTTGTTGTCTGACACTGGCTAGAAAATGAAGCCACAGCTTCAATTACATGAAGGAGGTGAACAGTGTGTGACGTGTCCTTTCTAATTTTTTGTGATGTGTGATGGAACCTTGGACAGCTTTTTTATTTTTTGCACTTCATGTCAAGCATGATTGGGCAAAATTAATTTGGCTGATAGGTGATGAGAGGCTTACATTTTCTGTGACCTCTGAAAGATGTCCACCTGCCCCCCCCCCCCAAATAATACTGTAACTCTGGTATCATGCTGCAGGAATATTTAAACATAAAATTTCCACTTTATGAGATGATGCTAAGCACTTAACCTTTCCCTGCTCCAATTGTCGTCTGCCAAAATTCTCGTCAACATACAACATTTTTGCTGAGAAATTGTAGCTGGCACCTGTAATGGTAGAATGTCCTACATCAACAGCTTTCCTTGGTACCGGTTGGGTGCAATGCACACAACCCATGCTAAAGAAAGCTGTTGACTAAATCTTATGTTAAACATGAATGGTATAACTCATTCCATACCAGTCCCTGATTTTTCCTTATATTTACCTAGATTTAAGACGACAATTGCATATTTAAATTCTTCATGAAAAGAGCTTTCGTTCAAGTACCAACATGCCTATAGTCTTACGTCAGTGGTTCTAGCACTGCCTGGCAAGACATGCCACAGCTGCTGCAAGGGCAGCTGCAGCATGACTTGCCAGGCAGTGCTACAACCACTGAGCAAGGCCTGTGACCATAGTATGGGATGAGTTAGAGAGTTGCTCAAGCTTTTCTGATGAGGAGCTTCAGCAAACGTGCAGTTGATCATTCAGCACGTTATTGTTCTCATGTTGCAGGTTTTGTTCTGTTGAAAACACAGCCGGTTCCTACTTTACTCTTGTGTCAGTCCACAAAAGGACGGATAAAATGACAGTTTGCATTACACAACAGACGAGCTGTTGAAACGGAACTCCTAGTCATTGTCCTACCATACGTAAAACACAGGTGCAACCAAGCATAGCATTCTGCTGCACAACAAGCAGCAGTCGGTCACCATTCTGTCATGGCAAGATTCTCAATCATTCCTATATTAGGATTGACTAGACTCAACTATTGCTGAAGTAAATCACGTCTGTTTGCTCATTGGTCCACCTTGAGTCATGTGTGGTGCCATTTAACATCGTATTACACGCTTCTGCAACTGCTTTGATGATACTGCACTGTGGGAAACTTTGCATTTGGCCGTGACGGGACTATGCCTGGCCAAGTAATGATCACCCAATCAGATTCCCTGCTCCATCAGGCTGCAACTGAATGCTTGGTCTACACGATTAACCATGAAATGAACAAACTGATACAAAGGCAGGACTCTTTGAATACAAGAAAGTCGAGAACTGAATTGACAGGGAGTAGGTTAAAACTCTAATGATCAGCATTAAAGCTGTTCTAACCAGTACTGTTTACTTTATATTTAAATATAACATATTGGTGCAATGAATGTTTTCTATGTTGTAATCAGTAACACGACTATCATGGCCTTTTAATTCGGGCAATGTGAGATTTTATTAACCAAACAAAACCAGTATCGACTGAGGCCAGATTGATTTTGTATGCCCCATAAAACCTCATATTGCCCTCATACAGGTGCTATAATTGTCCTCTGGATGTGTATTTTGTACCTTTGATGCCACATCCACATTAAATTGATCAACTCCCTTTAACAGGATACTACCGTCCCTGGCATAAATTCACTGTTGCCCTGAAGCAAACGCTTCATAATTCATGCTTTGGTGAACATGGCCACCAAAATGCAAGTTGCGTTCCAGCAAAGCGGGCAATGACCTGAAGCTGGTGCACTTAGGCATTTTTTTAAATTGGCTGAAAAAATGCTATTATGATTTGTATGCAACAGATGGGTGTCAACAGCTTATACCAGTAAAGTACCTTGCCTCATGTTATAGAACCAGTAACTGCACAAGAAAGCTTGTGGCTTGCTTTTGAGCCTATTTTCACAAAGACCAGCTGCGGGGAATTGAACAAATAAAAAAAAATAAAATAAAAAAAAATGCAATGATACATGCGACCATGGGAGGTTACAATAACATATAAATATACACAAAGTTTTGAGAAATGATGAAAACTATACATGTCTGTACTGGAACAAAAATTATGCTTTTGTGATTCGAAACTTTAACTGCTGCATCTAGTCTATCAGAAAATAAAAACGCAGGTACAGTGGTACCTGTCTTGAAAGACCACCTTTTCAGGATACTTTGTTCCATACTTTTTATCTTTTCTTCCCCTCCACCTGTTTGGAGAGATTACAATTATGGTCATCACCAGGACTGGTATTTGAAGACAAGTTTTGCTGTGTATCTTTTTACACAGAATGCCACTAGATACTGCAGCATGGTGGATACACAATTAAATTTCCTGTGAAGCAATGCTTATGTTGACCTGTAATGCTAGGAGAATGTCAGCCCCTGACAGGTAGGGAGAGTAAGTAGGGAGCGTCTGGGCTTGCAGCTACGAAAGCATTCAAGCCAAAAATAACCCCTACCACAGAACATTTCCTCATATGAAACTTGTTACAAACGGCAATATTTTGATGTCAAGATTACACAGATCAATTCAGTAGAAAAACAAGTCATGGCAGTTTTAAATGTTGCACACACACAAGGTGGCCCTGAGGCTGCTATCTTAGTAGTAATATATCCCAGAATGCAGCAGTGATGACATTGCAACATCTCAAGGGTGATTTTAAAATTTTGACAAAAAAACATCTGTGAGCAGTATTTAAAATAACATATATCACAATTGTAACAGTAAACACTGGTAAACAACCAAGACCACATACAATCAATGAACAATTTTAAACCTTGTAATTTTGTGGGTCCATTCATATACTGATAATTTGGCAGTAAGGACATTATGTCATCACTGTTGCATTATGGGATTGATATTTGGCCAAGATGGCAGCAGTGAGGTAAAAATGGTAAGAACATTGCATTTCATTAGTTACTCTTCTGATTTGTACCGTACTATGTACATGACAGTACAGTGGTACCTCTCGAGAGACCCCTCAAATGAGAGACCACGTATCTTTTTAAGACCACTCTCTGAGAACACTGCGCTATCTTTTCCATGTTGTTGTAGTACCTCTAATGAAAGACCACCTGTTTTGAGAGACCGCATTTGGACTCGCTGTAAGGGCGGTCTCTCAAAAGAGGTACCACTGTACTTCTATTTTCACTGGGCCAAATAAAGTCTCTCTCTCTCTCTCTCTCTCTCTCTCTCTCTCTCTCTCTCTCTCTCTCTCTCTCACACACACACACACACACAAAAACAAACAAACAAAACAAAACTATAGTAACGTTTTTCTTCTGCTAATCTGGAGATACCATGGTTTTCTTATTTATTTTGTAGTAATGTGCCATCCCAATTAAGAAAATAATGAAGTAAATTGATAATACAATTTCTTGATGCCATGTGCTTTTACTCACCATAGCATGGATTTTCAACAATCAATCATATTATTTTCAGAGTATACCATGTCCTGGACAAAAGTTACGACTTTTCAATCAATTTTTATTATTATTATTTTTGTTTCCTTATCCTCTTGTTTTGTTCCATTTATCTTCCCACATGAAAGCCAAACATGGTTTTCTGCACTGTGCTAATGAAAAATGCATCATGCAAAGCAACTTGTTCTTTACATACAAGGCAAAGTTATGAAGTTGCATGTTCTTAATGTCTTAAAGCAATTCAAGTGGTAAAATCACATTATTCATGTAATTAATTATCGTGTGCGCATGGAGGCATATATATATGGCACACCCACTTGTTACTCAAAATTAAGGATTGCTCAATAATTTTTTAAGTAAATTGAATGCATTGCTAATCAATTTGCATTTTATCATTTTAAAACAGTAATTTGTCCCTTAACACTCCATTTCAGATTTTCTCTATATTAAACCTCAATGTCCCAAAAATTCTTACTAACTCAACAAAGGAAACATCATTTCTCATAAAGTTTGTACTCTATTGAAACTAATTCATGAAAGAATTATTTTCCACTTAATACACAAAGACCTTCCACGTAAAATGGAGATACCATATTTATTTTCATGATGATACTTATTGGTCAGGTGTATCTTATTACATATAACTGCAACAAAATTTGTAACACATCAATTTGCCAAGAAATATCAAGTGTCTCTGCAAAACACAACGCTTAACTAGCTAGTCCACTCAGACTGACACAGGATACATCAGCCTCATGAACTCACGTAGCCCACACATGTACATGTACTAGTATTTATGGTGCAATTCTCATGAAAGTGAAATTTACAGCTGTACTGCACAAGAACAGTTGATATTCAGCAGATTAACAGCCTATTTATCTGAGGTTCCTTATTGTTTATCTTTGCACCAATATTGACAGGTGGTGATAAGGCCGCAGTTCCAGGGTACCACACAATGGTCCATCTCCACCCAAGCCCATCATTAAGCATGCAAGGCTCAATCCTAGATTCAGTTTGACGTCATAGAGCTAACTGGTCCCCAGATCAAACAGTTTCATATCCGGTGGTGGCAAGCAAGGACACAATGAAGTTACTGATCGTAATACCAATACGGTATATACCGGCATAAGGGGAAAACGTAACTACACAGTTCTGGGCCTTGCTTCTGAGGTCTGGCTAATCAAAAGGTCATCCACTGGCCAAAGGCTATTTATCCATACAAAAAGATGAGCACTCGATCTGCATAATTTCTCTCAAATGAGGTCACCCTCATACCCAGACCATTTTCCCCTCTGGAAATACACCAAAGTGACCTAGCTGGGGTACATAATTATGTACCTTAGTAAATTTACTTTTAGACAAATTGTTTTGACTCTGGGGACTTGTCCTAATGTATCATTTATTTCAATCACTGTCAATGTTCAAATGCACCAGTGCCTGCTTGACTGACGGAGTGTTCAAGTTTCTGGCCTGTGGCCTTTTGTTTGGCACAAACAGTCATCTCTCCACCCTCCTGAGAAGCTGTGGGCACTTGGATGTACCCAGGAAAGGAGGGGGGAGGGGGGGAGGGGGAGGCAGGGGCAAATCATCAAAATGCTCAAGGAATTTGTCATTAGAAATGAAGAGAGCCTGCACCATATGGTACAATGCATGAGGACTCCTTCAGTGGTGATCACGTTGTGGTCATCTAATTTACTGCAATGGTTTCAGATTCAAATTCCTTCTGAAAATGCCTTTTATTCAAGTCCGTGTACGTGTGTGTACCAATATGCCTGTAGCTCCAGAGAAGATCAGAAGTGTCTAAGTCTGTGCCCTCTGGTCGAATTGTGCATAGAGCTCGCCGAGGAAAACTGTTGACTCATTCTTTAACCCATTCCTGGTCAAAGTATGACAGAGTCAATAGCTTTCATAGGCACAGGTTGGGTGCAATGCTCCCAACCAGTGCCAATGAAAGCTGTTGACCTAGGGAGTGCCATCATGAATGGTCTCATACACAAATGTCAGCAAAAGTGTTTTCTAGTAACGAGAAATTTAAGTAAAAACTTTAAGGACAGACAACAATTTACATCCAGATGCTTTTGGGCAATTTGAGTAAGGGACAGTTAAAACATTAATTACCAACAGGTTTAAACTTACTAGCACATGGACTGTCTATTTTAACTCTTGAGAACCCAACATGTTTTTCAGCTGACGATACGTCATGAAAGTAACTGATCTGATCTTGAAGAATTCCCTGATGCCATTTTTACACTTTACCTGCTTTGCTGCATATCGTGAGTCGGGACAATTACGTTCTGTGCCCACACTTTTGGCATGCAAGGCAACATACATTATGCAGCATCAGAAGTCAACAGTTCAGGCCGTGTCAATCAAATCTTTTCAATTGTTAAGGGTAACCTCGGGACAAGTGTTTTATATGAGGTGTAAAGGATTGAAAGATGCCAGAGCCCTGTTCACATCTAAGAGCCACCAGCCATTTGATGGTATCTAGGAGTCCCATTCTGGCCAAGTACAGATAAACTTGTACCTAAAATCTTGTGCCTCTGTTATGCGCAGCCATATATCTCAGCAGGTAGCTGGGCTAAAAAGCCCATTTGTATGGAAGCCCCTGGTGTGATCTGCTTCCCTTTCACTCGACTGTAAACACACAGGATCTTTACCTGTGAATTACTAGTAGTATTGCGCCGATCAAATTCCCTGCACAGTTGGGGTATCAGAATCATCAATAAACAGCACCAAGAAATAGGCTTCATCACCTTTGTTAATCTACAGCCTGGGGGCTAGAAACATGAGAGACCCAAGACCAATGCCCTTGGTATAACAGATATGTTTTTCATCATCTGCTATATGAGACCTGCATGGTGGCTTTTTCGTGGCTTGTTTATGAGGAAGCATGTCAATGAAATGCTACCCTGGCTTATCCTATATGGAAGAAGAAGGCCTATGGATTTACTGCCTTGATGACCACTCATGGCCTACCTATCCTTGAAGACTGATGTGGCCCATTTATCAGCAGTACTTGCCATTTCACCTGTGTTATCGGTTGCCACTGCCTGTGCAGCCGGCAAAATGCACCTCCTCTTTGCTCCCAGCTTTCCCTCAAGTATCCCGGACTGATGTAGAACACGACTGTGAACTGCTGTAGTTTCCCTCCCCTGTTAAGACTCCTGATTTATGAATGAAGAAACATCACAGAATCCCCAAATGGAGTGTTTGCCAAGATAATAATGAAATGCCTAGCATTCATACCAATATACCCTGATTTGTTGCCACAAATTGGCAATAGTGTTCTCATGAACAACTATTCCTGTAACTCTCTGGAGTGCCTCATGCCTTTTGAGTGTATATGGAATATTAACCCTGTCTGTGTCCAAACGGGTCTTCTCAATCTCACACCTGTGAAACTTCATTAGCAGTGTTTTTTATAAGCAAACTATGAAAAAACTGGGAAGAATCCTGGTAAAGAAAATAAAGTTTGGACAATAATGTAAGCTATAAGTTACATCAACAGTTTTTAGTGTTTTGGCCAGAGATCGCATCTAAAAAAAATCCTCAGAAACGCAGCCAACTCACGGGCTGTTAATTCTGGATTTCAAGGGGATGAAAAAAAAACACCCCAAAGCAGATATTATATACTCAGCTGAAAGCACTCATTATCATACAAATATATGCACTATCATTTACACCCTTGGTAGTAGCACAGAATTTCCGAAAATAGACAATCCATGGAAGATGTGACTTTATGAACAAAATGCAAATACAACCAGACTTGATTTTCTTACAGTTCTGGCTATATGAATCTCCCCGAGGATATTTTGTCTCAGTAAACACCTGTCTTAATACAGCAAACAGCCTGTGTATAATTCTCTGCAACTTGATCAATCGGCTCAGCTTCCACGGTACCATGCTGAATTTACTGAAAAAGCCTCATCACCCATGACATTTGCTCGCACAACAGTTGCTCCAAATCACTCTCTATGTATGCACATATATTTTGTTTCATGAATTCTCAGTCTCCAGAGATCATTATTTTCTCAATGTTTGCCACTAATCACAGAATGGAAAGCTTACAGACTTCATCATACAAGAACAAGATGTTGCGTAAGTTTTGCAGACACCGGCTGCAATCATACTCTGAAGTATTTCCATTAACGAAGCTCCCTTTTGAAGTCCCTATCAATTTCATTGTGATTACCCGCAGACTCGTGTTTTGTGGCTGTTATGAATCCTCTGGGACCTATACAATGCAAGGTGCGGGTTTATGCAAGTTTCCATCTTGGATAATTGGCTGAAATTCAGAGCATACACCTGACACTCTGGAAACAGCTGAGATATCAAAACAGGGCAAGGCTGATGCCAGTTGAGCTACTACAAACTTGATAGTGTTTTGTCTCACCCAGGAAGCCACCACCAGTTTCTCTGGTTCTGGTATGAAGCTTGTTTAAATAACAGCTGTTGTCCTTTTTCTTGTATGCAGGTTGCAAGATGTGAGAGAGCCTTTAAATGTCAGATTCTAAGATAGATTCATTTCGTATACATTAACCCTTCTTCATCGTCCCAAAAGAAAATGACCAAAAATGTTGGTAATGTCATTCCCAGGCTACAAAACAGGGCCACGGTCATTTTTTTCGCCACCAGGATCCATTTTTTGAAATAGAAAAGATTAATGGGGGTTGATTTCACCTTGTGCCACTTCAACCACTCCCTCCCTCTCCCCTTCAGAAATGGCCTAACTAGCAAAGAAAAAAAAAAAAAAATCTGTCTAAATGCCCTGATCCATAATCCTAATCATATGAGCACTTAGTTTTCTTTGTGTCTTTCCTCCATGATCATGAAACCACTCGCGGTACTCAAAACAAACATGAATACTGCAGTCCAAAATGGAGAATCACCTGGCTCAAGTTCAGGTTCCGCATGAATTCATTGTCACTCCTGATCTTAGACTTGTCATTTCCAAGCATACTCACACACTTTAACATGCCCACACACATTGGAGACATGGAATATAGCAAATTATGACCAACTAAAAATTCAGTGACAATGTGTTGACTCTATCCTCCAGTATGATGCAACAGGTTTGCACAAATTACACATGCCACAGTTTAATTTGTGTGCACTGCTTGTGCAGCTGACCAGGGGTATGACCCATTCATCATTCACGCTAACTTTTCATGACAAGAGATACAGCACTTTCAAAATGCACAGCTGTCAACTCTCCTGTTTCAGAGACTGAAAAAGTTTGTTAAAATGACAGGGATTTTGAGGCAAAATTGACTATTTTCTTGGATTTCATGCACATTTTACACATCCTTGGGGGGTTGACACCTATGAAAATGGATCAAACACAATAAAAGGTCATGCTTTTTTTTTCTTTGACAGAGCCCATTTATGAATTGCAATGCATTTGTGTATCTGCAGGTCTGAAGCAGAGCAGTATTCAGTGCATGCCTTTGCTCTATGATATACAGGTGTGGCAGTTTGGGGTTTCAGAGTCACACAGATTAATGCACACACAAAGAGTTTTCGGACTTCTGTGCATGCGAGATCAGTATTTGTAAAACACTTTTCGATGTGTATGTTAACATTTGACTCAAAGTCACGATTACAATGATCAGCTACAAATTCATGATTAGCTACCACCTCAGAATTCATAATTATAGTGACTACCTCAAAAGTCATGATCACAATGATCACAATGATCATCTCTGAAATCATGCTTGAAGTGACCACCTCAGAAGTGGTAATTACTACCTTGGTACAGCGGAAACAATGCATCGATCCAATCCTATCATAACAGACACCAGTTAATCAGGCTGCAGGTGTGTTTTTCGCTTGTTCTGGTGTCACTGCTGCTATTATAGTTTCACGGTATGCTCTTTTATTCATAGCACAACAAAACAGGGCCAAGCCACAGGACAGTAAAATCAGCCAGTCCCGTGGTCTTGCCTTTCCATCAACAGTAGCAATGCTGGCTTACCAAAGATATAATTGTGCAAATGTTTCCACCTATTGCCAATCTGGCACACAGTGGTATATGTGAACTCCAGGTATACATACCGCAACCTGTCAAGTTTATGCAATTACACAACACAAACCAAGTACAGAAGTTTATGTTGGCTGATCAAATGAATTACATGCACATGTAGGCATCATTGTTTGCTCCAAACACATGGGACCAACTTTGTAAATTTGCTACAATTCATTTGTAAGTTGCAGGTAAACAACCCAACAATCTGAAATGCATTTTGTGACAGCCTGTAACCATACATACATCATGTAGTTGAAACTGTTTGCAAACAGGAATAAAAGAAGAAAAAAGAAACTAATTCATATACTACCACAGTGCAAACAGAATTTTCAAAGAAAGGACTCGGTGAACAAGACAACATGATGTTAAAGAATATTTTATCACCATTCAAAAATGACAAGATTAGATCAATGCAAACTGATTAACTTCTGTGCACCTGGATAAACAAAACCAAAGCAGGAAAAGCACACAATGATGTCATACTCAGGTGTATCCCACTCCACCTGGTGTAAACCAAATGAACTACACACAGGCTACTAAAGTATGCAATATACCGAAATGAAAAAATACCAGACCATGCAGGTTAAAGTAATACCCATAATGTGACTGAAGGGCTAAAATTAACACATGCCACCAGTAAAAGAACCTGTATGTGTGGACAGTTGTTCCAATTTTTTAACCATTTAAACCTCAACATGTGCCTCAAAAATAGACTGAACCTGAGGCTGGCTTGTGACTATTTGCCACATGTGAGGGCAAACACAAGACATTTTTGTATCTTGCATATATACTAGTACGCTTACGACACATTCTCACTCTGCCTGAGTTGACTGAAACTGAGTCTGCATGTACATTGTACATTCACTACCTATTCTTCACAAATGTTATGAAGCACCCGAGACTCTATGCAAAGCAGGCAATCAAGCCAGCAGTAACTGTACATTAAGTGTCATGAGGTCATGAATTCCATGCCTATGTGTCAAGCAGGCAACCAAGCCAGAAACTGTACAGTCAAATTAAAAGCAATTAAACATACATTTCTACAAATGATGGTGCTTCCATCATTTATGCACATTATTAATGATTAGTCGTGAAAGGTGCTCAGTTTCACTTGGTGACACTATTATCCACTGTATTTGGGTATTAATTCCGTAGCTACAACCATACAATCTATACGAGCCATTGAATATCAGTTAGTGTAAATTAGGTATATTTTCATCTTTTTGTGTTTTTGCAATCATAATTTGACTATTAAACTCAGGTGGCACTGCATAGCTTCATTATTTCAAGAACGCTGCCAGTATTATATCGGTAGAGAGATGCTATTCTCTCATACCCCAAAAGGCGTTGTGGAGTCAGTAAAGTCACTGTACATGAAGGTGTTTATGAGGTCATGCAGTCCTACCACACAGAAAAGCCTCATTTTGTAATCTATATCAAAGTATACGCGTGAGGTAACGAAGCCCAATTGTACAGAACGGTTTCACTTTGTGATGCTACATCCAAGTGTTTATGAGGTCCAGTTGCACCCGAAACCCTCACTTTGTGAGGATACACAGTCAGAGTTAGAGTCATAAACACGTTTATTTGACAAATAAAGATACAAATCATATAGATACAGTACGTAACAAAGCTGTTATCCAACAGCGATAATATTATAATTTAAACACCGAAAACATCACTGTTTATGAGATTGGGAAGTTCAATTACAAAGAAAACCCTCAATGTAATACTACAAAGTGTTTGTGAGGTCATAAAGTTTTATCACACAGAAATGGCCCACTTTGTTATGCTACATTGAAGTATGAATGTGAGGTACAGAAAACCCTCAATGTTGTACTACAAAGTTTTGGGGATGTCTAATTGCAGAGAAAACCCTCACTCTGTGATGTTGCATCAGTGTTTATGAGGTAATGAACTTCAATTGCACAAAAAACGTCACATCAAAGTGATTATAAGGTAATGAAGTCCAACTGCACAGAAAACCCTCACTTTGTAATGAAAACCACCAATGTAATACTACAAAATTTTTATCAGGTAATGAAGTCCAATTGCACAGAAAACCCTCACTTTGTAATGAAAACCACCTATGCAATACTACAAAATGTTTATCAGGTAATGAAGTCCAATTGCACAGAAAACCCTCACTTTGTAATGAAAATCACCTATGTAATACTACAAAATGTTTATCACGTAATGAAGTCCAATTGCACAGAAAACCCTCACTTTGTAATGAAAACCACCAATTTAATATTACAAAATGTTTATCAGGTAATGAAGTCCAATTGCACAGAAAACCCTCACTTTGTAATGAAAACCACCAATGTAATACTACAAAATCTTTATCAGGTAATGAAGTCCAATTGCACAGAAAACCCTCACTTTGTAATAAAAACCACCAATTTAATACTTCAAAATGTTCATCAGGTAATGAAGTCCAACTGCACAGAAAACCCTCACTTTGTAATGAAAACCACCAATGAAATGCTACAAAATGTTTATCAGGTAATGAAGTCCAATTGCACAGGAAACCCTGACTTTGTGATGCTACATCAAGGTATTTGTGAGGCAATGAAGTCCCACTGCACAGAAAAGCCTCACTTTGTAAAGCTACATCAAGGTATTTATGAGGTCCAATTGTAAAGAAAAGCCTCACTTTGTAAAGCTACATCAAAGATGTTTATAAGGTCCAATTGCACAGAAAAGCCTCACTTCGTTATGCTACATCAAAGTGTTTATGAGGTAATAAATTCCAATTGCACAGAAAAGCCTTACTTTTCAATTCACCTGGTAAACAGGTTAAGAACATGGAAAACATGCATCTTTAAAATTTATCTATGTTCCGCCCTTCCGCTTATACGGGACTGAAAGGCTTGCCAAAGTGATCACATATATGACCTTTACTGTGCTTCTGACAAAATTACCCCAGGACTAGAGACACGATTTAAGTCAGTGAATCTGCCTGTGCTCACCAATAACAGGGCTAAGCCATCTCAAAGTGGTAACATAAGCCAAGGAGCAGTGGAGATTATTGATGCAAATGGACGTCACACAGGAGGCCGATGATCTGGGTGGTTTCTTGGGAACTTATGCCGGGAGACAAGTGCTGACAGCTAGCTATTCTTACTTGGAACCACCTAACCAAAAAAAACACTACCTGTGACCACGTTGTGGTTTTTACATCCGCGCCACCCAAGCCACTCGGTATGTCTAAGCTTACGTCCAATCAATAAACACCGACTTCACAACATGGGTGTCAAGATGTATATACAAAGCTAAAACATGCATCTACCGTTTTCCTCCGTGGTGCCTGTAACATGCATCCTCTGCCGGATGTGGCTGAGCTCTTTGTACCTTTCTGTCTGCACTCTCTTGGCTAGTTCTCTTATTGCTGTACTTATCCTATATCGTACCATTTCCTACATTTACCTGTTACATCGTTTCCACACCAAACACAGACACTAGATGGTTTCTTTTTTTTCTTTTTTTTTTTTTTTTTAAATAGTGTTATCAGTATGCTCAGTGCAACTCTGGACCTGCCTAGCTGAGTTGTGCATTGAAGATATGTCCCTACCCATGCCATCTCAAACAAAGTCATTTTACCTCTACACTCTGCTAAGTATGTGTTTCCTTGGTAACTGTATAACTTTGCATTAGTTCTATTGTCAATTTTGTTGCATTAGCCCCTCCTATCAACAAACTATACTTCATTAGTCACTGTCATTTCTCCCTTGTTTTCATATATTTCTTTTGGCACAAATCTGACACATTGGTGAGTGTCACTGGGTGAAAACAGTTAACAAACTGACAACAAACACATCCCATAGGGTTACATTCAAACTGGCAAAGGTAAAAAAATTCCACTACGAACTTCAAGAAGGATTTCATGACAAAGTCTAAATGGTATATAAAGTCGTTGCTCCATTGAGTTTATTTCATCATGTATTTTGACTCTAACAGTAGACCAATGAGGAAAAAAAACGAGGTACATGTACAAGTTTGATATTCAGTGATAACTTGTTTGTTTTTCCCTATGTGCCTACTTTTTCCAACTTTGAGTTTATCAAAAAGGAAATAACACAACTCCTTGGCACTTCAGAGTGATTGAGAGAGCTCAATACTGTCTCATTTGAGATTGGAACTTTTATTGCAAGGCGTCCGTGTCTTTGCACCACTGTGCACTCAAGTTCTCGGCATTTTCACATCAATTAATTTATTCCTGATTTGTACGAAAGTACCTCCCTGGTTCTCTGCTGAACTTTCGTGTGCAGCCACACTCAGTAGTCAGATGTTACATGATACAAGTGTTAAATCAATAAGGAAAATAACACACAAACACACATATGGCTGATGCTGTATACTGGAAACCACTACCTTAGCAAGCCTTTCATCCTAATCTATATCGAACCTCTAAGTCATGCAGTTAAAAGGCACTAAGCACAGATCTAGCATACTATATCCATCCTAAGAAGCAGATAAACACTGCCATAAATCCCAGTTATCTCTTCAGCCATTTTATTTGGTGAACCAATGAACATCCATAAAATTCCAATACCCGAGGCGACTCCCCAAGCTTCATCAGAGGTCACGAAGTACGGGGTCGACTTACCTTCTAGATTCTGTAAGTCTGTGGAGATAATCCCCGATTTTCCAGTAAGCTTCTTATATCACAAATGTTTCCTCACAACTGCTTATTAACACCTGACCCTTGGAGGATCTCCATGTGTCTCACTCACTTACACATTTTAATAAGGACCCCAGCTCAATATAATTCATTCAATACCACCATTCCTAATTTTACCTATTAACTCATTCCATACTAGTCCCTGGTTTTTCCTTACATTTAACTAGATTTACGACAGCAACTGCACATTTAAATTCTTCATGAAAAGAGCTTTCATTCAAGTACCAACATGCCTATAGTCTTAAGTCAGTGGTTCTGGCACTGCCTGGCACGTCATGCTGCAGCTGCTACAAGGGCAGCTGCAGCATGACTTACCAGGCAGTGCTAGAATCACTGACCAAGGCCTGTGACCACAGTATGGAATGAGTTAGCTCATTCCATACCAGTCCCTGATTTTTCGGTATATTTACCTATAGATCTATAATTTTAAGAGGACAATTACATGTTTACATTCTTCATGAAAAGAGATTTCGTTCAAGTACCAACATGCCTCTAGTCTTAAGTCAGTGGTTCTGGCACTGCCTGGCAAGTCATGCTGTAGCTGGCAGCTGCAGCATGACTTGCCAGGCAGTGCCAGAACTAGTGACCAAGGCCTGTCACCATAGTATGGAATGAGTTAATGATGACGATCATGTTTCCAAATTCTTCACAAAAAGCATTACAGCTTTCATTCAAAGACCAATGTGCCCAAAACTAGAGTCACTGGTTTTACCAATGCCAGGCAAGCCATGCTGCTGCTGCCACAATGTCAGTTGCAGCATGATTTGTAACACATAAACCACAGACTGGGGCCTCTACCATTGAGGTCTGGATCAAATTAAGGCAAGAAGGATCCACTGCCAGCAAGATATAGAGTGAAGTGTTACACTTTCTAAGCATTTGCAAATCAAAATCATACTTGTAGCATGTGTGAGCTTCTAAAGAATATTTTATCATTCATTGGTAATGGTGTATTAACAACACCCATCATGTCAGAAAGTTGGTTAAAAACTGCTTGTCCCAGTTTGAAGTTTTAATAAACTTGAAAAATATCATAAATAATGACCTGGTTTTAAAATCTGTACACGATCAAAAGTGATACTTGACAGATATACACATTTTGCACACTATGAACTGCTTCATAATAATTAAACATAATATGAAAAGACATTCCCTAATTATCATCATCCTTACATGGTAGTTATAGTAAGTCACAAAGAGTGGTGCATAATTAAAAAGAAAAAATCTCTATTCAAATACTCCAAGAAATGGCTTCAATAAAGTTGTCTTCTCTGATTGAATAAACATTGGCATGTTTCAGGTATATCACTTTCTGTATTAACTGTCCCTTCAGTTTATTGTAGCTGTCCACCTGCATTATGTGCAATATGATTTGCGTGCACATGCGTTAGTGTAATTTCAATCTCAAGGAGTCCATGAATCTGGCTGTTTTCCTTCTGTTGCCAAGTATGCGAAGAAAATTTCAAGATGTCAAAACATGGTTTTGATAGACATTGTCACATAAACAAGTAAATTTCCACTGGAATAAGATAAACACAAAGACTGTGAAAATTAGTTACACTGAAAGTAAATCCACATGTGAGTACCATCCTGGATTTCAGAAAGGAAGCAAATCTGAAGGGGATTTTAACCTTGTTACATGTGTATGTACATGTGTGGCCCAAACAGTGCTGTGTGGCACTGATTAGCATACATAACAAAGATACTAAATATAATTCCCTATCTTTAAATTTCTTAGAATCTGGTTATCAATGACAAATACCCTACATCCAGCATGTCCAGGATAAAAAAAACGCACCAAAGCAAATCCATCTAGCATAATAGATATGAATTTTCCTTCCTGATCATAACTAGATATCCTAATTTCCTATAACTAATCCCTGCTCATTCATCACATAATTGGAAACATGCCACATGATACGTAAGCGAATGATAAATATGTGTTATTCAGAATGTCTTTATGTAAAAAAGTGGTTGTTCTGTATGTCAGTAAACCATTCTAAAATGAAATGGTAAAATATTAAGCGGGTATCGTGAGGGTAATTCTCTTCATCATATTCAGAGTAAACATACATTCATGTTAGCTTTCACAACTGGTGATTAAGAGTTGAAAGTCAAAGGTCTGACTGGACGTATGGGTCAAGTAGTATGTAATTCCCAAGCTGCCAGTCTTTCTTCGCCTGTACCATAAAAGCCCCATTTGCCCACACAGACTGCCTCTCCATTTCGTCAACCTGTCAGCCTGATTATTGTGGGCAGCAATTGCCACACTTCCAACTGAACAGCAACAGAACATAAACGTAGAACAGACGACTACGGCAGTATCTTCTGTATCTTCACTGCATTAAGAAAGCTAATACTCAATTTTATCCACAGTTGGTACATTCATGCTTGGTGAAAGTTAATGGAATAGTCAACATTCTCCTCTCTCATTGGGAATATTCAATGGCTAAGACTCCATCCGTTCTACTAATCCATTTAGCTGGAAAAAATGCAATTCTGTGTCTGTGTCTTGTCTTTTGATCACATGGCCATTATTTACGACAGCAACATGTATGTTGTAGCTTAGTTAAGCTAAGCTATACTTGGTAATCCAAAGTTGTGTGGCAATTTGAGGCCACACAATTTATATTCACATGGCTGATCTCCGACATAATACCATCAATAAAAATGTGACCAGTTGTGTGCTTTCTTGTGTGAAGAGTACAAGCAATAAGTACTTTTAGCCCAATGGAATTGTTTGGCCTTCCACATGAGCATTCTTGAATTTTACAGCCTCTTATCTCTGCATTATTAGTGGTGCCTCCTTAAAATCTAGATTTTTCAGTTGCCAATATATATACACTAGCATACAATAAACTATGTTGATTTTATCAGTTTTTTTTTTTAAAGTATGTTTGTGTTCAAACCCAGCCAACTTCTTTCACCATATCTTTGAATATATTGTACATGAACACATGCATATACAGCACCTTGCACCTATGTCTGAGAAGCACTTTTTGCATTTTGAAAAATATTATTTCCTCTTAATTTTTGTGGTGCTTTGAAGTTTGAAATCCGACCATCTCAGTATTTCACTGGACACTTAAGTATAGACACATTTGTTTTACATGGATTGTGAAAGAAGTCAAGTATTGACTTATCGAGTCACTCTCCATGGCACAGATGTTGGCGTATACTTCCCACCTTGTCTGTGGTGGAGGAAACCGAAGAACTCGGAGAAAACCACCGTGCACGGTTAAAGTGGTAGGAACTTTGTCTGCTACTGCTGCTAGAGGAGGAGGAGGAGGAGGAGGAGGAGGAGGAGGAGGAGGAGGAGGAGGAGGAGGAGGAGGAGGAGGAGGAGGAGGAGGAGGAGGAGGAGGAAATCACTCCACAAACAAAAAATAACAGCTATACACAACATAATAACTGACTGTCCTCAGGTGAGGTATACTGTCTCATGAAAAAGTCACATGGGTAAATCTAATATACTGTAATTATGCTTTGTTTTGCTCCACTTGAAACAGCAGTATTCTCAGCTTCAAATGCTCTTCCAAACATAGCCACTGACTGGCACAAAATGAGGATCTTTATTTGGACAATACAAGATAATTAAACCTTGGTACCCTTGTTCCCACTATATAGCTATTTAATTTGAAGTTTCTCACTCAGTCAATGATAAATTGTTGGGTCAGCAGGAGGCAAAAAGACATCACAAGTGTTGGAAGATGGGAGACAAGTCCATTCATTTCAAAGACTCAAATGTTGGCATGTGACATGGTTAGTACACCTTCATTATTTCTTTTTGCTGTTGAATGTAGGCCAATGCAAGATGGCAGCTATAATGCATGGTGCACTGCCAGCTATAGCTATGTGCCCTGGCTTCCCAGATCAGGCGGGTCTAATTAAATCCACTCCTCTAACAATGCCCTCCTATGAGTTGTAAGCAGGAAGCACTATTCAAAACAGAGAACTATGCATACAGGCACGTCTTTGTGGAAACCTGAATGCCAAGCCACTTCATTCTTGTATCCTGGTTTCTTTACCACTGGTTCACAAGATGTCAGATCATTTCTCCTGATCACATAATAACCCTTTCCTGCTGAAACCATCAACAAGTGTTGCAATGTAAATTGTCACCGATTCAAATTTTTCACTTAAATCCTGCCCAACGAGAAAACATGTTTGCTGAGAAGTGCCGATAAGACCTGTAAGATGGCACACCCCATACAATTAGCTTTCCTTGGCCAGGGTTGGGCAGGAAAACTATTTACTCCATCTTATTCTGACCAGGAACAGGTTAATTCATTCCATACTATGGTGACAGGCCTTGGTCAGTGCTTCTGACACTGGGAAGTCATGCTGCCGCTGCCACAAGGGCAGCTGCAGCATGACTTGCCAGGCAGTGCCAGAACCACTGACTTAAGACTATAGGCATGTTGGTACTTGAACGAAAGCTCTTTTCATGAAAAATTTAAATATGCAATTGTCGTCTTAAATCTAGGTAAATATACGGAAAAATCAGGGAATGGTATGGAATGAGTTAAGCTCAGGCCATTTTTCTTCCTATAAGATTAAAAATGCTATATGGACATCCCCCCCTCCCCCCCCCCCCCCCCCAAAGTGAGCAATGACTAAGAGAATGCTTGTAAGTAATTATTCTTGTGACGCCTTTCACTCCACTTTTAAGCCGACATATTTTACCTCAACTTGACTCTTGCAAAATATGTGACATTTAGAATAGTACTTCTGTTGGCATGCATATACATGGATACGCAAGTGCTTTCTCAGGATACATCATTACTCACTTGCATAGATTACATATATCTATATTCACAGCTAATTAGGATTTAAAATATTAATTCTTAGACCATGCCAACAGCTTTCTCCAATGAAATATACCCAGATTGCATCAAAGAGAGCTTCTGGTCCAGACTCTTTCTTACTCTGGAACTGCTGGATTCAGACTTGAAGGCATGCTGGTACTCGAATGAGACAACCATCCACGAGGAATTTGAAAGTGGCAGCATAAATGATTAGACATGTGTGACTCAGTCATGACTGGCACTTGAAGGGTTATGATATACCATGTCACAGCTCAGCATTATTAGAAGAACTTATTCCAAAATATTCAGAAGTTCTCACCCAAACCACATCAGTGTGATGTCAAATGTGTGCTTGTGAAATCATGCACAAGACAAACTCGGCTGTGTGATTTGCTCACCAGGCAAGGAATCCCTCTCACCATCACAGGTCTCCCTTTATCAGTGTTTGTGGAAAAAATCTTCTGCGGTGATATGTTAATTTTCAAAACATAAAACTGAACATTATTTCACACACACGAACAAATCTTCAACCCATTTCCAGGTCCTTTGAGGACCAATTACCATTTTCAATCAATACACTGCGGACTGACTGTATAAAGACTGGCAAACATCTCCAGCACTTCATCAACTATCATCTCGTACTAGTCATTTGATATTCACGCGCACAACCTCTCAACATTCAAGGTGAAAGTGAGAAACGATGTAAATTAGTGAGATCTTGTGACCGAGAAGAAAACCAATCAAAATGGAATGCCATTTAAACATCTTTTATCCTTTTAAAAGCATACTTTTTTTACACATTACTTCTCCTTCACAAAGATCCTATTGCTGCATTATGTTATGCTTACTTGCATAATGTCAACATATTCTGATCAAAACACCAGCAAGGCAGTTTATAATGTTATCACACAACTGTTTGTAAAAAAGTAAATAGCAGCACACTTTCAACACCTTAATAAAAAAAACACACAAAACAAGGCCGCGGCAAGAGAAATACAAGCTGGCTGAATGATTACATCAGTTAAGATTTTATCAAAATGTGTCAAACACAAGCCCTATTTGCATGTAGTGGGGCACACTGTGACTCAATTCTACAATTTGACCAGAATGCGCACTACGTTGGTTTCGCAGTCAAAATGATATAATCTTGAGCGGCCCATGTTAGCAAGTCGGCCAGGCAACTTTTCCATCAGGATTGTGTGGGGGTACCCTGCTCTCCGCATTCTGTATGTGGTTGAGATAGTACAGTACAAACTTATCTCCTCCTTTCTACTGCTTATCTCCTCTGGTCCCAATGCCATTTTGAGTTCCAACACATTGAGCCGGAAGTGGCTCGACAGAAGAAAGCAGAGCGTACTTCGGGCTTTCATTTTGCATTTGACAGATTCTCTTGGGGACTCCCTACTATGCGAAAATGTGGACAATGAACAGCATTTCATTCTCGTGACCTTTGCAGTCAGTCTGTATTGCCAGATGAGAATCAAATCTGGTTGTTATCAGCTTGTATAGCATGTGAAATATAGGCCATCTAATTCCAACTGGTAATAACCATGTATAGATTTCATTAAAAAATGATTGCTACTGTTCTTTTATACTGAATATTGTCATCGAAACAGCAGCACTATATATATATACATATATATATAGGGACTCTGAGAGTCTTACAATTATGATACATGATGAGAAATGCACTGTAGATTATGGGAACATCTGCCTGTCAGTAGTATCACATGGCCTTGTCATTACTAGACTGGCAAGTGCTCTGCAATAAGCCAAGCCGATTAGGCTCTATCCTCGTGAACTTTTAACATGGTGCGAGCTATTGATTTTGCTATGTGTATCTCTGTGCATATACTCACTCCATCATGTGTGTAGCTCACAAGGCCTTGGTTGCATGTGTCTGTGTTCTAGAACAGTATATGGACATAACAAATCCATGGTCCCAGTGTTCCTTAAATCAGTTCCCTCTCAAACTTTTTTTTTTTTTTGACAACCACCTTCGTTTCATTTGATAATTTCTTTCCATGCAACTACACTCCAGACACATTTATTATGTTTTCTGTAAATGTGTTAATGCCATATTTTTCTCATAATAAATGGAAATCGTGTTTTGTTTGCGCTCATATTTTCATTCTCATGCATCAGTATCATAATCCTCAACACATTTCATGTATTTTAGTTTTACAGATATCATCTACAAATATCAGCCCTTTTTTTCTCATGATAACAGTCACCACGGGCTTATTTTGCCTTTGTGTCAATAGAGTACTCCGCAGCAGTAATCTCTCCCAATTTCCAACACTCAAACTCTATTTCCCTTGATGAAATCAAGCTTTGCCATCAATATCAAGAAGAGCTAACAGGTTAAAGACCAGCTCATAAAATCTGTGAATACGAGAGACTTGTACGCAGATTTCCATCCTAATACAGAGCAAATGATAAATCCTCCCCTCGCTGCGCTGTAACTGATGTGGTGACACTAGCCCTGATGAAGGCCTGACAGTTATGGAATAAATGAAATCTCTTCAGGATTGGTGTCCATATAGTGCTGATTGGTGGCATTCCATTGTCTGCGTGGCGAATGCTGCCAACTACCGCAAACCAGCACCTCTGTCAGGAGTTATCCTACCTCGGGCTGCTTGCAAATTGGCCCCGAGGCTGCGACTTAACTGCTTCAGTGACATATGGAGATTGCCAATCTTCCTTTAGGACCACACAACAATGTCCCTGCTTGCAGATTCCTGACTTTGATGTTGTGTGGATGGTTAGGAGGTTTACATGCTGAGGGACTGCAAACTTATGTGTATGTGGCCATGTACTATTAACCGACCAAGCATACTTGGAAATTTCTTTGAGTGACTCAGTAACTATAAGATGCTATTTTAGATATATTGTTCTGACTCCTTACAGTACATGTATTTGTACCCAGTGTATCCATATTGCAAACAGAGTTTCATGTATATATTACAAAAAATTAGAGGAAAACTGTGTTGCTGTAATTTCTTAATGAATTTACATTCATGTGGAATCAGAAGAAAACTACATTCAACTTCCTGACAAAAACTGTTCAGGTGCCAACATCCCTATTACAGTCTAATCAGTGGTTTTTGCATTGCCGGGTAAGTCTTGCTTCAGGAAATACAGGACAGCTGCAACATGACTTGCCAGCAAAAAGAAAACACAGACAAAAGCATTCATTTATTTCCGATTCAATGTCCAATAATCCATTTTAGAGACCCACACGTGTAAATTTTGTTAAATTTGTAAGAAATTAGCTCTTTTTCATGACAGGATTAAATACTGAACTGGCTGACTAACTTTGAAGGGATACACTATTTCTTGCAAACAGCCAACAGCTCCTTATATTTTATTTTCTCAATTTGCATGGAGAGTATCCACCATACATTATTCCTCCCAAAAGATCTAAGATCTGTGACCATAATCATAACAAGCTACTGATAACAAAATTGGACTGTACAACTGGGGCAACCTTGATATATATTTTGTGCTCGTAAAATATTGTTGTCTTTATACATTCCTCCATGGAAGCTGCTGGATAATTTAAGATAAGAAAGCAATACATTTTTCCTATGTTTTCATTTGAGATGGGAGCACCTGTCCAAAACTTAAAAGCGGAAAGGTGTTTTTGGTGTTGCCCTGCTTACAGTTTAGTCTTAAGCTTTCCTTCAATTTTGAATATTGTTTCTCCTATGAGTATGGCCACTGCAAGCACATCAGTATGATGCCAACCTTGGTTTCTTCCAGACAGCAGTCTGCAAGCACATCAATATGTCAACCATGGTTGATGCCAAACAGCAGTCTGCAAGCACATCAACATATCAACCATAGTTGATGCCAAACAGCAGTCTGCAAGCACATCAATATGTCAACCATAGTTGATGCCAAACAGCAGTCTGCAAGCACATCAATATCATATCACAGCTGATGCCAAACAGCAGTCTCAAAAAATAAAACATGATTTCCATTTATTATGAGAAAAATATGGCAAGCACATCAATATGTCAACCATAGTTGATGCCATACAGCAGTCTGCAAGCACATCAATATGTCACGTATAGTTGATGCCAAACAGCAGTCTGCAAGCACATCAATATGTCAAGTATAGTTGATGCCAAACAGCAGTCTGCAAGCACATCAATATGTCAAGTATAGTTGATGCCAATCAGCAGTCTGCAAGCACATCAGTATTATATCAACCATATTTTATGCCAAACAGCACATCAGTATGATGCCAACCATGGTTTATGCCAGACAGTAGTCTGCAAGTACAACAGCACTATGCCAACCAGAGGCACTATATTTACAGGATTCCACTTCATGTCACATCATCCCAATTTATATGCTGATCTGAGTAACATCAATTACATTAAGGTACATGCCAGGTTGCATTCTGAAAGCATATCAATAGACACCTAACTCTAACCAAAGTTCATGTCAGATGGCAGTGTGCAACCACATCAGTATGTTGCCAATAAAAGCTGGATTTATGCCATGTGTTGGCATACTCATGACGTCTACCAACTTTCATAAAAGTCTCACAGCATCTTCTGCATGAGTAGTAAGACTGTGGGAGCCAAAACTTTATATGCCAGATGGCAGTGCACCACAGACTTTACCCTTCCCTGGTCAAAATAAGACTGAGTCAATACCTCGCATGGGTTGGGTGCACTGCATCAAACTCCCACAAACAAATGCTAGTTGCCTCGAGTGTGTTATCATGAAAGGCCTTATCTATAATTCTCGGCAAAAAATATTTTCTTTCAACATGAAATTTAAATGAAAACATTAAAACAGACGACAATTAACATCAGACATTTTTGGGGAATTTGCACCAGAAAGGGTTAAAGCACTTTGCAAACTAATAGCTGTGACATGGAAGTATAAATGACAGTACATTAGCGCAGTACCCAGTTAGTGTAGATACACAGCACACAAAAGTGCACGATAAATTATCCTCTTAGAATAACTTCCAAAGTTACAATTGATATTCATGATGCCAGTATATGCATCTGATCAGCCAAACATCTATGTCTGCGGATCAGATACAAATGTGCTTAGGTCAGGGGTATATAAGTAGTCTTGTAGAAGTCATTGTGCACAATAGCTGAAGCCATATACACTTATTGTGTATGCATAAGGTTAGACAACAGACCACCCTGTATACTGTCATGACAGACAAATCTGTATATATCTAAATAATGACAAATAACATAATGTTTTTGTCAGCCAACTGCCGGGATTGATACCCTCAACCTTTGATGCCACCACCCGGTGAACTTTAACACTCTGATCTCTGAGCCACCAGGATAACCCTTTGAAGGCTTTCAATTCTTTGTACACTGGCGATTGTTTCTCTTGCATATACAGCCAGCTGTTTGTTCAAATTCTTCATACAACTGTTTTAATTCAAGAACCAATATTCATTGTGTAATTTCAGTGGTTTTTGCTTTGCCTGACAAGAGTGGTAGGCTGCTACTGAAGCAAGGGCAACTGCACCAACACTTACCGGGCACCTCAAAAAACCACTAACAAAAGATCTTCACTGCCACAGCACGGAATGAGTTCACTTCAAGATTATACCATGATTACTGAAGGTGCACCTTGGAATTAAAACATGACGATACATCCCATAATAAGATTATATGGTTTGCATGTCATAAAGCTAATTCACATGTACACCACTGGTTGTATTTCCAGTTGGGCAAATCTGAGCACAGATGAAATCATGTATCTGACTTAGTAATTTAGTGCACACACGAAAGCATATTTGTGACTGACGGTGTTAGCTTCACTGGCCATCCATGGGTAAAATAAATTTAAACAGATGTTGTTTATATACAGCTACATAGAATAGAAGTAGAGCTGCAGCAAGAATAAACCAGGACTGTCCTCTCTGGCATAAAGCTAATTAAAATTTCATTGATTTTGTTTTGCTGTAATTTATTACCAATCACTTTGCTGACGGCACAAAATTGGGAAAATAAAACACAGAGAACAAGTATTTTACCACACATGTAACCCACTCCCCCTTAAACTGGCCAAAATCGGCTGGTGGTCAAATGTCATTTGCTTGGGTGTTTTCGGCTAATTTCACCAGTAATCAAAAACAATTTGACTGAGAATGGGAGATGAAGCCTATCAAGATAATATGATCCATACAAAGGAAATCTGTTGACTCTGTCTTAATTCACGGGGGGGGGGGGGGGGGGGGGATTAATAACAACAGGCTAAGAAAGTGCAAATTTATGGCTTCAGTGCAATACCTGAAATCTACATTTGGCTCATGAAACCACCAGTGGTCACACTGTGGCAATGTGTCCATGTCTGCAACTAGTTTTTAAAAAGCTATTCGTCTACCAGGAAAATTGGGAGTAATTACTTATCAACACTGCCACAAACATCAAAGAGAACAGATAACAGCACTTTCTTGGTGTCTTTTCTACTTGTTCATGTCACTTAATTAAACTGCCTCAATCTTTGATTCACTTTATCCACCACTTCCGATCATGCACATGATGACTTTTCCATTGCATGTGATACAATCAGGAGACAGCATGAGTAGGGGTGGGGGGCTTGTGTCAGAAAGAACAAGAAACCAAAGATGTGCAAAGTGCCCAGCTGTTCTTGTATCAGAAGGAACAAGAAATCACTCTTTGTAAAGTGTGGGGCGGTTTGCTTGTCACTCTGACACAAGAACCAATAATATGTCATGAGTGGTGTCTCCTTAAACTATGCTGTATGTACATCATCCTAGGACCGTGACATTATAATTAGCTCCTACTTTAAACTTCATGTTGTTCAACAATCCCATAAATTACACTGAACTATAATTTCTTAACTTTTTAGCACTCCTTGTGTGATAGCTTTCCTTTGAATGCACCAATAGTTTGGACAATGCAAACAACAGGTTGTACAGGTCTGAGGGACCCAATAACTAGGTCATTCAAATGACACACTTTAATAGTAGATGGGCTTATGCGATGAAATTGGTAACTGGACTACACTATTTAAAAGCAATCAAGATTTTGACTCCCTGCTGAATGCCACTATATATCAGCAAGATCCACCAAAAATTAAAGATGCTAGAGTGCTCACAAGATGTTGACATTTTGACCCATACATAACATAATAGTATATAGGTAGCACCCCCAATATCAATCTTGACCCTGATATTCATGACACTTTTACACTTGATAAGTCCTGAAAGTATGGTGTTTACATTACGAAGGTGGACATTGCTGGCAAGCCACCTCTTTTAACTTTACAGCACCATTGACTTGGAATAAATACGTCACAGTCATCAACACTACAGAATACATCCATGGTATAGAATATATTAGTTCCTGACACGATCTATTTTTACCATAAAGTAAGAAGAATGTGTAGCTGTTTTGTTGTTTTTTTTCCCAGATACGGAGCTTTATTTTCAACACATCCTGGCTCATAATTTCAGTCAAGACATAGGTGGCACCACTAGTTTCCACTCAATTAAGTTTTCAACCTACTCCGTAATCTCAGCAAATATCATGAAGATCCACAAAAGATTATAGATGCCAGAGTATTCACACGATTTCCATACTTTGATCCACATACATGTATTACATAACACTGCAGGTGGTGCCACCAACATCCTAGATTTCCGTATTCTTGGTAAATCCTCAAAGTTGTGACCCTTACTTGAAAACTGTGTGCACTGTATTATGTTTACAAGCAAAATGCTTAAGGAAGGTTTGGAGGGACAGAGGGACGAATGGACAAATGGACATGAGTGACTGCATATGCTCTGTGAACTTTGGTCAGCAGAGCTAAATAGTCAGGCGAGCACTTTAAAACTGTCTGAGTCCAGCTGCTGCAAGTGGTCCCACAAACTAAAGAAAGCAAGCAGTGGTTTAGCTGATAGAACTGAAGAAAATATAGTGAAACCTGTCTTGAAAGACCACATCTTTGGATGACCAAATTGTGGTCTCTCAAGACAGGTGTCTTTCATAGGAAGTATAGATAACAAGAAAAATATTAAGCAAAGTATCCTGCAAATGTGGTCTTTCAAGGCAGGTGGTCTCTCATTGGAGTGGTCTCTCAAGACAGGGACCACTGTATCCCTTATAGGGACAATAGCTGCATGGTTTAATAGCACACTACACACTCCGAAGAATAAAAACATACCGCTTCACATTTTTTGGACTCTATAAATGGAAACACTGTAAAAAGATCAGAACTTCAATGTCTCATGATTAGTCCACTAAATACACACTTTCCATCTCTTTGTACATCATTTCACCCTTTCACTGCCACTACAGTGAAACCTGTTTTGAGAGACCACCCCAAGGGCAGGTTAAAAAGTGGTCACATAAGGCAGGTGGTCTCTCAATGGAGGTGCAACATGGGAGAAGTGGTAAAAGGGACTTTGGAAATGTGGTCTTAAAAGGCAGGTGGTCTTTCATTACAATGGTCTCTCAAAACAGGTTTCACTGTACATGTATTGACAAAATGCTGATATGCTCTGCATTGACTTGCCCATACCAAAATTCACTGTCTCTGTAAAGTGCCCTTTGATTCAACAACCAGCATACTAGAGTTGTAGAGAGCATAAGCAAATAGAAGAATGGCCCAGGTCAACAGCTTTCCTGGGCACAATTTGGGTGCAATGTGCTCCCAAAGTATGCCAAGGTAAGCTGTTGACTCAGCCCAAACTTGGCGCTGAACAAGTATACAAACTTTGGCATACTGCCAAAGTTTGCCAGTTCCTGATTCAGCAGCTTGCCAAATCAAAATGCTGACTTTTATCTATTTATCCATCTTTTCTGTTCCCTTTCCACAAAGCATCAAGGAACAGGATCTGTTCTCCTGTATTGGTAAATAAATGTTAAACAACAAGTAACTGCCACCTAAAATGGGCCTTTCTCTCACACTGGACCATCTGTCAGTGTACTTTACAATGTCTAGTGGAACTGCAAGAACCTCCATGCAAATAACAATTTGTATGAGAAAGACACGTAATAGCAACTTTTAAAACACATAGCTTTTACTGTACAACTCACAACAGAAATTCCACTTCATCAAGACTGTTTTAATTTATGTTATCATCCCTGAACAGTTTTCTACCTTAAATTATAACAATGCCTCTTACAATGAACTTTTTCTTGTTCTGACCAAATGTGACAGTGACAAAATCATAGTGTTAGCCAGAGGACAAATTCAACATTTTGGACACCCAGATTTAAAATTCTGACTAACACTCAGTGACAAACATATTAACAGAGAAGCAAAATCAAAATCTCAGTGTTTCAGAGCCAGTGACAGAAGGGGACAAAGAGCACGTCCACAGTGATACCTTGCTGTACGAAAACCCACTTCCAGACCTAAATGCAGATCAGCCGTTTTTTTCACCCTCCTTTCTGTTTTGAGGATTTTTGCCATGCTGAGTGAAAGAAACCAATCAATCTGTGTTCAGGACACTGACCTTACTCATTGCCAGATTTTTTTTTCTTTTTATTTGCGTTTGAGTATCACTTTAGCCCCCTCTTGACTAACTGTGGAAATATTAATGGCGACAGAGTCCTCATGGCCGGGAGGAAGGCATGCCTGGATCTGTGCCAACCACTCACCATTAACACCAGTAAAACGTGAACAAAAAATGCTTAATACTCCATTGCAATGTCCATAGCAATTACATACCGCTCAGTCAGACTGGGTCTACAGGGTAGCTTTTCAACGTTCTTTATGCTTGGTTCCAGCAACAGAAGGGGCCATCAAATTTTCACATCTTCTCTTGAAATTGACAGGGAAGCCTTAAAATATCAGCCATGGAACAAATCCTGACAGCACTGCATACTGAGCAAGCAACTGCTTTTTTTATTTTTAGATTGAAAGGTGTATATGCCCCATTAATACTAAACTTGGATTGCAAACCATTCTCACAAAGCTGTCATCGATGTCCATCAAGCCAAGCCCAGCATGTAGAGAAAAATGTCCTTTGAAAGAGACACTGGTTCATCAATCAGAGGGAAATAATACATTGTTGCAAGTCAAACAGTGATGTTAATTGCTGCAGAAAGGACGCCATTCACTGCTGGTCTCCTATTTATCTAGTTAAATAACTATGCAGCTGCAGTGTGCTATGCCTATAGACTTGGGAAAACACTTCAATTTTAATACTTTTGTCATCTAAAAGTGGTGTATTACGGCTGCAATAAAATGCATCTAATAAATAAAGCATATTTTATGACGCAAATGAGGAAAATTGATTTCATCTGAAAGAGATGATGACTTGAACACTCCAGCATATAGCCAATATCCAACAGTGGCAGATAAATTGTAATAACTCGCTCCAGGCCAGCAGCATCCAGCAACACAGCATGCAGCATGCGTGTGCTTATTGGCCTATCACTTTGCTCCTGTCACTGCTCATCCTCAGTTTGACGTCTGAACGATACTATCCAAACAGACAGTCTTGCCTATCGGCAGCGACAGGTAAATTCACTTGTCTCAAGCAATGCTGATGATTTCATCAGGACTGACCTGTCTGGCTGAAGAAGAAGATAAATATAAGCGGACTAAAATGCTGCACACAGTAGCAGTGGTCACCTCTGTGCATGCTGTACAGAATGGAAGCGACTGGTCATCCACTTTCTAATAAGCAGAAGACAGAACCTCAGCCTGGTACCTGTTGAAGATGGTACATCCTCCATGTAACAACTGACCATTTTGCTCTACATGGATGTCCAATTGAAACTGTTTCTTTTGCACTTTTGCTGCATTACATAAGTAAGCATTTATGGCTAAAATAGAAGATACATACAGTAGTGTTTCTGTATCCCCCAAATGGGGGTGTTACCCTCTCAAATGGTGAAACACTCTTTCAACAAAATGTATGGTTGTGTGACAATTTGCCTTGGCTCCTCAGTGGACTGACCTCCTTGTTTCTTTTCACTTCAGGAAGTACATGCGCTCAGTGCATGCATCTTCAGCAGGCAACAACTTAAAATATTATCTCGCTAACTTTTGCAAGACATGACTGAAAACATCTTCCAAGCAAAGGATGTCACCCCGTAAAACATTTCAAATGGAAACACTGATACAGGATGTAACCCAGTAAAACATTTCCAGTGGAAACACTGATACAGGATGTAGCTGCCCCCCCCCCCCAAAAAAACATTTCCAGTGGAAACACTGATACAGGATGTAATCCCTGTAAAACACTTCCAGTGGAAACACTGATACAGGATGTAACCCCCCGTAAAACATTTCCAGAGGAAACACTGATACAGCTTACTGTTTCCGTGTCCTCACTCTTACCATTCTGTCATTGAAGCCATTCTGAACATTTATTGTAAACATGAGAACATTGCACTTTGGTTACTACTTGTACTGCATGTGCACATACAACAACCGGCTGCATCATTCTTTATTTTCCTCCAGTTATTTTCATTGCCTACCTGTCCCTGAACATTTCCAAGCAAAATTCACATTCTGTCTCCTCTTGAAGGATCTTGCTGCTTCTCCTTGTAGCATTTGGCACTGAACAAACGCCGAGATATATATGACAGGTGCATTCCTTGGGGCAATAAACATTTAGCAATTATCTGTTGTCATGAGGAATTTCACAGTAATAACCTTTTTATTAACCCTTTATCCCTTTAGGTTAAGATGGAGTTCACAATTAATATTCGGGGCATGGGCTGGGTACTAAGCATCCAAGCCACGCCAATGAAAACTCTTCATCTGGAGCACGTTACTTTCATAGGTTTAATCTACAAAAAACTCGAATTGTTTTTCATCATAACTGTTGAAATAAGTAAAAAACATTTGATCCGTAGCTCGTTTTGGCCACTTAAAGGAGAAAGGATTTTGCATATCTACAGAGCAACCCCAGAGGCAATCCCTATTGGGGTGCTAATTTTCAAACAGATGAGGAACTAGTGGTTCTCATTGCATATATCCCACTGGTTGCACCTGCAGCATCCATTGTCAGCATATCTCTGAACATCACGAAGTACATGTAACACCTTCAGTTCTCTCTTCTGGCATCTGCTATTTTGGTGCATCTCTGTTTGTCTTGCAAAATTTCTGGATTTAGGACTTTTTAATGTCATTGCTAGCCTTGGTGGTTACTCCCAGTGCTTAATGTTACAGCCAAATTGAGGGAGAGTGGATTAATCCATCGCTTACTATCAGATTCTGGTGACAGACTCAACAGAGGTCTCCATTGCTCTATACATACTAGGATATGGAATCTGTTTGATGGGCATCAGTACAGAGTCCTTCAAGTCTTCCAATGACAACAGGCTCCACTTAAAGAGTCTCATATACGTCATGTGAAGCATACAATTTAGAACAATGTTACATTGGAAAATCGTCAGGTCTGTGTACACACATTCAAGTTCTGCCTTACGAAACCTGTCTCCATCACGTAACAAGTCTATGTATTATACGAAATCAAATGAAGCAAATGCTGTTGTTGACTATGTCTGGAGAATCGATCTGCAGAGCACAGACATAATCAATGTAATTTTCATCTTGTGTGAATTTGACTCCCTCCATAACAAATGTCCTACTGATGGCTAAGAATTACATGAACATTTGGAAATTATATATTTTCTATAATTTCAGGGTACTGCTCACCAGTAACCGCCCTCCCCAGCACAATCCAGCTCATTTTCCCTTTCTAAAGTAAGACGGCTAAGGATATGAACAGCCCCCATTTTGCTGTCACAGTAACATTCAGCCAAAAGTAAGTCCCAAAAAAATGGGGCTGAGCTGAGCTTAGCCTCAGCTTTAGCTCTAGCTCTAGCCTGAATACATGTAAGATAAGCAATGCAAATGCAGTTCTACACTGAGGTTTTTGAGAAATTGCAAATGTAAAAAGTTGGACAGGGCCGGATGGGCAGACAATTTTAAGATGGTCAAGAAAAAAGGGGGGAGGGGTTACAAAATTCACTGGAACACGACCCATTAAAGAAACTTGTCAGACCCAACTATGATGAAATCTGGAAGCAAATTATGCATATATGTTGCATACAAGTTTTACAGCAGCAGGCACATACAAAAAACATTGGTAAAGTGTCAGTCTGATGTTATGTTCTCCTGGCACCAATTCACTCTATTGTTATGGCCCCACCTATTGCATTCCTCCGTCTCCTGCCATCCACCCTGGTCGACTCTCAACGCATAAATTATGCTTTGACAGTCTGACCATTAGACAATACATGTCCATTCCCCCTGTGTAGTAGTCCACTGGATCCCCTTTACAAAGGCACACCCTGAGGCCACACAGTGACCAGCTGTGATAAAATTCAAAGCCAAATCAGAAATGGAGACTTGCTGTGATGGGTTTATTGTCTCACTGGCACTGTGACCAGACCAGGGCTGCTGACAAGACAACGTCCAAATCTGTGCGTTAACCTTTGAATGAAAGAGGTCTAGGTGCGTCATTCCATTGCCTGCCAGGTTGCCACTGATATGGGTCACTATTACCGCTGCCTCACGAAATTTATATTTTAATCTGCACACCTCAGGGGCTATGCTTGCTTATAACTTCGTAACACAAAGGTCTTGGTGGTGCAATGGAGCAAGTCATTGGCTTTGGAATTAAGACGTTCAGACTGTGCCTTTGGTCACTAAGCTTTTCTTAATTTTTTCCCCCTGCAGTTTCACTGCCTGCTGAGTAGACTTAACAATGTGGCTCTTTTTCCCACTCTTAGTTTTTGACATATTTTCCATGGCAGAACTGCATCTAATCCCTTTACGAAATAATCTGATGTTCATAACAATATGCACGACAGTCTTGTATCTGTTTTTCCCCTTTTTGTTCCTTAATATTAAACTATGAAAGCTGGATTTTATCTGACAACATGAACCATGTTGTGAATGCCTGTTTCGAACTACCTATTAGATGCTGTAATTTTTTTCATCCCTGCCCCTATTTTTTCTGTTATGGATCTAAAAGATGATTAAGTTTGTACAATATAAACTTACTCTTTTGTAATGATGTTTACTGTCAAGATTACCTGAGCCAAATCTGCCCTGTGATGTAGTAATAATCTGAGGTTATGTAAAACATTTTCTTCTCATCCAAGTGGACTGCTGTACTCAAAGAGTATCGCCACTAAATTGTATGTATCCTTTCTGTGATGGGGAAACAATCAGGATATCTAGGTGATAAAACTGATAACAGATCACTACAACACAAAGGCCATCAACTGCTGTTTCAATACTCAATGAGGAAAGCAAGAGGCTACCTATTCAGGGAAACGACATGAGCCTGTGAGGGCGCTGCCTATGTAATGATAGGTATACGTAAGACGCCACAGTAATAACCCTACTTTGCATCTGGTGTTGCTTGTTGACCCATTAGTTTAGTTTAAACATATTTATTTCAACTGGATCGCCCTATAGTACATTGAGACCCATTATTTCATGCACTCAGCCTGAAATATTGATCTCCCCTCCCCCCACCTTTCAAAACCAAAAAAAAAAAGTGCACAGTGATCCAAAGGATCTATGTCCCCTGCCACAATATACAGAAGAAAGCTATACAATGTATCCAGCATGTCTGGATGCACAAAAATTGATATGTTCTTGGGCCCTGTGACCTTGAAAATAGGTCAAGGTCAAAAGCAATACATGGCCCAGATGCCCTTGGTATGATGTATCTCTGGTATAAATTTCATTATTCTATCTCTAAGCGTTCTAGAGAAATGCTGTCAGAGACACGAAAATAGATATGTTCTTGGGCCCTCTTTTCAAGGTCAAAAACAATACACAGAGCACATGCCTGTGGCATGATGCATCTCTGGCATAAATTTCATTATTCTATCTCTGAGGGTTATAGAGATATGCTCCCTGACAGATGGATGTCTCCTTTGAAACTTAAAAGCTTCATACACTATTCCACCGTACTGACACTGGCATAAACAGGTAAATAGTAATACAATTTTTAGTACCATAAAGTTGACTAGAGGTGTTATGAGGTAAAGTTTACTAAGGTATTAGCTGGAAGCCACCTCTTCCACTATACTGGATAAAGATTGAAAACTAAGAAAGAAATCCTGCAAAAAGTGAGTATGTTTGCAAGTTAGTGCAATGTTATTGCTAGGTTTGTCAACAGGTGTGATGATAAACTTGTCATGCAAGTTTTGCAATTCCTGACTACAATGTGAATCTTGCAGCACTTGTTTAATCTGTCTCCACTTTTGAAGAAGTCTTTTTCTCAGGTATTTAACTCTTTCATCCACTTTCTCCATTACTTAACTTTCCATTCATCAAATGCCTTGTTACAGATTCCTTTCTTATTACTATGTTTCTTAATGAAACTGTTGAGTCCTCTTTTAATCTGCTTTCTTGCCTTTGTGAAGTTGATGTACCTTTCTCTATGGTTTGGTCCTCTTTGAAACAAATGTCTCAATTTTTGTTTTTAATGATACTTAAATCACCAGTGATTACATGTTTGTGGTCTTTATCCATATACTTCTTGAAAGTAGTGTCACATTCACAAGTTTGACCATTCATATTCCAGCTGTCTAAGCCCACTTCATCCATTATTTGATTGTCGTTGAAGACCTTATTATGGATACTAGAAGTGTATTTATAAGCAACTGTGACATCCTCCTCAATATAGTTGCTGACTGAATTTTCAACTTCTTGAAGTCTATGAATACTTTGTAGATTTATGTACTCGATAGCTGGATTTTCATAGTGTATTATCACAGGATTCATGTGTTTCTTTTTCTTCTTACTTTTCCACGTTTGTTCTTTCTTAAGCTTCAATTTATGTTGTATCATGTCTTGTACAAAACTGACAATCCTATCAGTTAACTTGCTGTCATTTGTTACTTCATGATCCAGAAGTAACTGTCCCAATTGCTTGAGATCTTTTTTCTTCATTTGTGGTAAAGAGTTTTATTGATGTAGTATGTAGTTTTGTTTTGTTTTTTATTGCAGTTTCTTGCAGTACATTGAATACATATTGAGCTGTAAGAGATTCTTTATCTGTTCTGTGTTTACTCTTATGTTTGTTTTTCTTTTTCCTTCTGTTGTTGAGTATGTCATATACATTATCATTCTCTGCTCTTTGATCTATGTTCTTATCACATCGATTATTCAATCCATAGGGATATACTGGTCGGAGTTCTTTAATCCAAAATGTTTCTCTGTTCCTTCGCAATCCTGCTGTTTCCTTATTCATCTTTCCATTTGAGTATTTTCCTGGTTGTTTTATAGTTTCAATAATTTGGACTTTAAATGTTTTGTTCTTGCAAAGTCCACTAGTGAAGTGATCCACCAGAATCAGAGAATTGGATCCTTTGTTAGGGTGTCATATTCTGCTCCTATGATCATTGAATCTTTTGTTCAATTTTGAGTTGGTTTCACCGACATACTGACTTGAGCAATTATCACAGGTAATCAGACACATCAAGTTATCTGTACTGCACATAAGTTTTTTCTCCTGGTTGTAATTTTTAGTTCTGTAAGTTCTATGTGTAATGGTACTTGTAAACTTATTCATGACGGATGGACATGGCCCCTATCCCCACTAACTCTATGTCCCCCTATGCCACCTTTGGTGGCTGGGGACAAAAACGGTTAAAAAAAATAACAAATTTTACTGGATTTCAAAGGGTGTGAATGGAAAACAAATTTTACAAAAATGTAGAATTTTGATCCTTTAATTTTATTTTGAAATGTGCATGCAGGGCATAGGCAACAAACAAGGCTTCCAGTGACTGTATTTGTAGATTACAAAGAGTAATACAACTCACTCATATCAGCCACAGGGTTGCTCAAGCCCATAAAGCTCAACAAGGACATACCACATGTGTGGACTGATCCCTATTACAAACAGGACAAAATCTGTTGCTTCTGTAAATACATGTACAAGGAAACCTGAATATAATGATTGACACTCAGATATCTGATAAATTCATTTAATGACATACGCTCAAATAAGGAACTTTGTCCTACACTATTTGACTCATTTATCTGACCTTGTCAGATATCTGACACTTTTCAGGGAACAGATGGTGTGATGGTAATGACATTTCACTATGTAATAACTTAAAATTACTGCTTCCCCCCCCCCAAAAAAAAAAGAAAGAAAAAGAAAAAAGCAACTGCCATATTTTGGAAATACATGCTACACTTGAAATCATCATCCTGCTTAAAATAAAATAAGTATTCTAGTTTTCTTTATTTCCAGAAATGTAACTGCTACCATTGGTGTTGCTCATTACAGCTACTTAGCAACCGAACAAGAGATTTGGGTGGGAAATGAATATGCATGTGTCCTATCAATGGTACAAGTGGGCAATCATGAACAGATCTGACAATTGATATTTCAGTTCAATGACTACTTTACCCTCACAATTATTTCTCCCTATGAGTGACATAATTTCATGTGTTGTGCCTTGCTTCTTACAATCATCAAACTTTGTACAGACACTTACATGGGAGCTTGTTCAAAGTGCATTTTGAAGTCGTGCAGGTATCAAGTTCCTTTACATTATAAAATAATTCAAATATCCTTAAACCTGTCAGCATGTTGTAAACTGGAGTGTAGAGCTGGGCAGCTACTTTGTACTTAACAGACTGGTATTTAATAAATTTGACGATATAAATCAAAATTTCTGCAATTAAAAAACCATCCAGACTGAATTAAAAATAATGATGTCATACACATAATCATCTACTGTAAATAATAACAGACCTCCTTGCTCAGTACAGTTCTTTCTATTTGAGATTGCTGATTGACAGACATTACAATTTTTTAGACTTCCACCAAAATGTCCACTTTGAAAAATCATCTGGATTAAAAACAGAAATAAACATTATCATAAATTATAGACAAAATCAATGAGACATAAAAACCAGCGTATTGAACACAGTTCTGAATATTTGAGACAGATTTCTGATTCATAATTTTGTCTCACTGTATAATATGCAGTTCTCCATGCATATTACATGTACAGATTTTTAAAATTCTAAACAATCCCCATTGGTTTGCATGGTAATCATTACAATATATGCATTAACCTAAAACTACCCAAATTAAAAAAAAAAAAAAAAAGTTAAAGATTAAGGATCTGGAGTATCACCAGTGAGTGAAAAATTATGTTTGGCTCTTGCACAAGCTACATTTAAACCATGTTTCAGAATAATCTGAGTGACAGCTATAGAGAAACTGAAGAATGCTTCAACACCCAAAAATTTATTTCTAAAAAAATTGGACCCTGCCCCCCCCCCCCCCCCCCCCAAAATAAATACAATGCCCTAGCTCTGTTGCACAAACTGAGGTCCAAGGGTCTTGCTTTGAAATTGCACGAGATATCCTTATGCAATTTCAAAGTGGGTTCAGGAAAGATTTTCAAAGATTTTTGATAAAGAAGACTTTTTAAGATTTTGATTCAAGTACAAACACATCGTAAAAACTCTGCTGAGGACTTTTGTTTCTTTTAACGCTGTCCCCAAGTTTGTCCTCAGATCACCTGGAGCTCTACAATCTTTTATGACAGAGCCTGCAATCACAAACCTGCTGAAAAGCTATTTATTTCAGACCAATCTTTCCCTGGATATTGATGGCTGACAACCTGGAGATCCTAAATAAATACATAACAATAACAAAACCATCGACTATTGACACTTGCATGGCCTGCCATTGAACACAAACACATCAAAAGCACCCCAAACTCTGGACAAAATCCACTTCACATGTTGCGACTGATCAGCTTTTTCCAATTGTCTGATGTTTGGAGTAGCAAAGTGGCAGTGATTTGTTCTGGAGTGCCACACATTTGTCAAAGCTTAGTGTGCTAGGCTTACGTCCCACCTTACATTTATCAATACGCACTTTACAGAAACTCCAAACCATGTGCTTCCACAGAACCAAGCTCTCTCCCTGTACTTCCCCTCCAATAAAATTATTTTCCACATTGTAGCTGCCACGCGTAATTACCATGCCACTTCATGAATGGCCAGAAACATGGCCTGAAATTTGCAGAAGTTTTCAGATCAACTACTTTAACTCGACACTTGAATCAGGGGAAACGGTAATCACAGATCTGCAAAATAAGCCCCATTTTCATCAAATCCCAATGGTCATAATCTATCCTCTGTCATAACAGGGACTTACGTGCACTAGCATGGGATATTCTCCTTTATGGGCATGTTAATTGCCTTCATTCTGGAAGTGTTCCAAATATAAGGTGGAACCAACACCAGAGGAACAGGAATTAATAAAAATGGACCTGCTATCAATGCAATGTCAGACAACTTTTTTCTAAAACAAAAAGTTTACATGTACCACCAAGCATCTGATGCAATGTATCTTCTTTTTTTTCAGTAAGAATAACATGCCAACAATCAACAGCTTGATGTGCACTTGTTCTATGATAGTTGTTGAATTTACCAAAAGGTTTTGGATATTTTGCCACACAGTCTGCCAAAAACAGCATCCAGGTAGGGCGGGAAAAAGGAGATCTACTTAACTCTTTCAGTGCCAATCGCATCTTGCGTCGATCTACTTCAGTCAAACTAGCCTGAATTATTATAAGGATCCCAGATTCATATTCCCCGTAAAAAGACCTTTCATTGAAATACCAGTATGCCTATAGTTCCAGAAAGAATACCCCAGGTGAACAGCTTTTCTCCATGCACATAGGGCGCACTGCGCCCAATGCACGCCGAGAAAAGATGTTGACTAAGTCCAAATTTTGGCACTGAAAGGGTTAACACTCAACTTTCAGAGAAATGTTAAATTTAAAAGTGAAAAATACTTGGTGTTGACCACAAATGCAGGCATTTTGCCACATGTTTCACGACAACATGTATTCTGGAGTTGACTCATGGACTTCAGTCCAGGTAGACAACTGTTTTATGCCTCAACAAAATGTTACATCCATCCTTGTACCATTTTAAGAATTCTGTTTCAAGATTATCAATTACATGATTTCTGTATTCCATGATGAAATACAGACCTGAGCTAAGACATAGATTCAAGTATCTGAGTACACCACCTGATCACATGAAATGCTGACACCATTTTCATGTTGACAAAAAACTGTATGGACATCACACATGAAAAATTCTTTCCCATGATATTTTTGAGTCACAGAAATAGATATATTGGTTTACTCTGCATGAAATTGAGACAGCAAGCATTGTGTTTGGTTTAAAAATATTTTGGTCAACAACCTGGGCCTTTTTATTTAACAGTTTGATTAATAAATTTACAATTTAGTTGATTCAGCCAAAGTTGGGTAATCATCCATTTTACATACTGCCTTTCTACTGAGAGAAGGGTCAATGGGTTAAAACAGAAGTTCTTTTTCGCTGTCAGTGTCTTTACTTCTTGGAGCTTGCGAAGACTTACATTGTCTTCGTCTCATGTCAGACAGACACCACATCTTGTTAAAGGGACCTGCAATTCTCTGACTCTTGTGATCAATTGTGTTGACACATCAATTTCACATACCAATGCCTTCCTAGCCTGCAAGCTTGTAAAAAGCCTTCGGCATTCTGCAAAGACAGAACACCAGCTATGCTAATATGACAAGTGCAGTCACTATTTCCATGGAGATAAGCCAGATTCTGGTGCACTGTGCCCTAAACAATTGTCACTCACCCACCCATGAAATCAAGCACATCTCCTTCATCAGGGCCTTGCTATTACGGGACTGTGTGGTTTTGGTATGAGCAGGGAGAAACAGTCGTTCATCACGCCAGTATATTGATGGGATCAGACCTACGGCTCAATATATCCCCCTTGACGCAGCTCTTGTCTCAGACTCTATTATTAATTCCAATAATCAAATCGCAGAAATTGATTGTGATTACAAAAGCTTGTAACCCTGGCCAAAATAATACAGTAGGGTCTTGTCGGAGTCAACAGAGCGCTGAACTGTCTAAATGGTTTGATGCCACCTCCGATTCATTTGACAGCCCCATCAATGTCCGACTTACTTCTGCATCTAGGATTAATGAGCCCAGGAAAGGAGATAACAGACTCCTCCCATCAGGCAAGCCCACTGCATGCTCACTCTTTGGCTAAATTGCTGTGTATTGGTCCTTCTCTGTGGGAATACCAGGTCTTTCCTGTTGCCAGTTCTTCTGCACCACCCTGTCTGTGGGTCCGTTCTCGCCAGTACTTGATCAAACCAATTTTCGTTTCAACCAGTTTACATATGAAACTAGTTTGCGATGCTGGTGTGTTCCCCTGTATGCTGTGTGTATGCTTATGGAGAGGAAGTTGTACTTGAAATAATGCGCTTTCAAAGTAATCTGGTCTGACAGAGGAACAATAATCAATCCAATTAAACGTATCATTAAGTTCCTATGTGTCCTAACCAAATCAATAGTAACTAGCTTTAAAGGATTATTGGCATTACGATCTCTGATTCCGCCCTCCTCCTCCCATTTCTTTTTCCAGTATTGCCCAAAATATGTGTAGTATTTTGTTAACTGCTGCTTACATGTTCAAATAACAACAGTTCCACTGTAAACCTCTTCAGGACATGGTCATCTTTACAGGTCCTGGCAGGCCGTGGCCTCTGTCTGCTAGATTTCTATGCCCCTTTTATGATGACGCAATTTGTACGGTAAATTGTTCTACATGTACCAGCACTCACAATGTGCTTTTTCTGCATTTTAAACTGCTTTTAAATTTCGAACTACTTCATCATGTAGTTTTGTCATCAAGAGCTTTGCAGCATTGACAGCAGGTTTTTTTTGGTTTGTTTGCTTTTAGGGGGGTGGGGGGGGGCACTTCAGAACAGGTACCTGATTTACAATTGCTTTGAAATACAACTGAAGTATATAATTTCCCTCAGGTGTACAAGCCTTCTGTCTGCATCACATAGCTGCACTGACCAGTGACCAATTGCCACTTCAGCTTGCTGAAATTGACCTGAGCAAGTCCTTCATTCAGGCAGTTGTATCACTGCCTGGGTTCTGCCCATTATAGCCTCAGACAATCACACACTATTTGGATCATTTTCCACTCCGCAGGTAACCAATGGCAGCATAGCTTTTCAACAGCTGGAGCTGTCGTGATCCATATGACAAGGTTGCGCATGCAATCAATGTCACCTTTGTAATCTTCTAATCTTTGTCTGGTGCCCAAAGGCAAAGTTAGACAACTTCAGACAGTGCAGACACTATTAACCCTTTCCCCCTTGAATTAAGACTGAGTCAACAGCTTTCCTTGGCATGGTAAGTGCCCAACCCCTGCCAAGGAAAGCTGTTGACCTGGGGCATGTGATCTTGATAAGTCTCACGTACATTTCTCAGTCAAATTGTTTTTCATAACTGTTGAAATTAGTTGAAAACACTGAAGCAGACGACATTTGACCACCAGCCAGTTTTGGCCAGTTTAAGGGGGAAGGGGTTAAGTGTCTGCCAGGAAGCAAAAGTCTGGGGAGTTAAAATTTGCCTGTCTTGGTGTTGAGTTGGCTTCTTCCATAAACTTACTCAGAAACTTGCACTATTACATCCCTTCTTCCAATTCAGCTTCAGAGAATTTATGGGTAATGAGGAACCAGTCTACAGTGACCAAACTTAAAGGGGGGGGAGGGGGGTAAAGGGGTTTTCTGTACTAGGGCATTGGCCATTTTTATTTACCACACTTGCGTACTGGAAGCCCCGTAATTATCTGAGCTTCTGACACACAAGCCATTATTTCTGTATTTTCTTATTTGTCATACCTGGCACCAGCACAAACTTGTTAGCTGTAACACCATGCTGGCACCACCCCCCCCACCCCCATCCCCCACCCCACCCCCGCCCAAGGGACCAGACAAGGGACTGCTTGCAGGCAGATGGTGCGGTGGGGTGATCTTGATAAACCCTGTGAGACAATCCTGTTTTGAGAGACCATTTTTAAGTATGCTTTGGGGGGTAGTCTTTCAAGTCAGGGACTAGTATAGTACCAAGGACAATGAAAGAAATGAACACAAGGGCATCAGCTTAAAGTGCTCATAATAGACAGGTTCCACAGATAGTATAAGCACACCTGAGGTACGGTATATACTTAGCAGAGAGTAGCACAGATGTCAAAAAAAGTTTTGAATTGAAATATCTGCATAAAAGGTGTAGAGATACAGAGAAAATATGTCATTGTCCCACAAAAATACCTCATTTGAACAACTTTTAGAGTCTCCACATCAGGAGACTGCAGCTAAAATCGGGAGAGTTGACAGGTAAGGTGTAATCTGACTTGGTTCACTGATGAACCACCAGTTAGTCAGATCATATTAATCTTCAGGTTTATCAGTTAAATGTAAGATGTGATCCCTAGTGCTATGCTACTCAAGAGATCGTCTTACACAGGCCATTTTAATCCCATCCTGCTCAAGTTAGCACCTAATGTAAATTGTCATCTGCCGTAAAGTGTTTACTTTAATTGCTTGTAACTATAAACTATTGTTGAAATTTGCATGTAAGACCATTCACGATGGCATACCCTAGGTCAACAATTTTCCTTGGCATAGGTTGGGTGCACTGGGCAATGCACTCAACCCTCACCAAGGAAAGCTATTGACTTATTCATACTCTGACCAGCAATGGGTTAAAACTGTCCATTGCAACTTCACAAGTAAGCCAAAAATATCCACAAAGCTAAGTTGATAATTATCTGGAGGTGCTGATGGGGGATTTACATGGTATCACTGCTAGACATCATTATCTGCTTTCCATTTCTGGACAGAATGTATTGAAGGCATTCTTAGGCCTGGTGTTATTCAACTCTGACAAAGCTTATAGTCTGCTGTTGGTTACCTATTAGCTAAAAGCCTATCTCCATGATCACATAACCATAGTCATCAGAATTTCAATGGACAAGGATACATTCTATATTAACAACACATTGAGTTTAACCCTTATCTGGTCCTGTGGTGGGACTTGGTTAACAGATTTACGAGACTGTGTAACTTCCCGAACATACTGTCTCAGAAAAGAAATCTGGATTTAATAATAAGACAAATTTTCCTGATATGCCTTCTCTGCAACATTTGGTCAAAGTATCTTTGAGAAGAAGTTATATTTAGGGGAAACAAGCACGATAAAAGAGAAAATTTTAACCAAAATTACCAGTCAGTGACAAGTAGTTTCAGTGTAAACTGTTTACCCTCAACTTTCTTTTTTAAAATGTCAAAATTTTCCCCAAGGTATTTCAGCCACCTGTCATAATGAAAAAGACATGATCTTCCTGACATGAGCTTTGAACATGCATTAAGCAGTTTGACTTCTCTATAAATCTCATATACTCTGTCCCATCAAAATACTTTTAATTTTGTTCCAAACTGCTTCAGCAAATAGCACAATGATAAAACACCTGACTAAATCAAATCTCAAACTGAAAAAGGGTTAACCTGTGACCAATTTCTTTGGTCGTCAATTTGGCCACAGCAATGTCCCGGCTACTGCCAGCATAAAACCCTCATTGTGTCTGGCAGGACATTGCCATAGCCGTGTAATAAACAACACGGAACACCATCGTCTGCCTCGTACTGTTTGTCCCTGTATTACATAAAAAAAATCTTGCTATTACTTTAAGTTCCATGACGGGAAATGTCCGAGAGAAAAACTAGCCGACTTGAAGGCTTCAAAAGATAAAGGAGTAATAATTTCCTCCATGTGCACGTTAAAATTGCTTACATAAGTGTGCTATCTGGACATAACGAAAAGCTCCAGCATGAGAGATAACTTCCTGTGAATTTTCGCTGGTGACAATGTTGCCTGTTAGCTGCATATGAAACACATTGTGTACCACGTCAGCAAGCTTTTGTGCGGCCCATGTTAGCATTTCAATACTGCTAATCCCCTTACCATTGTCCTTATTGTCACATCCTATAACGGACTTGAAAATTGTCATGATAATTATGTTGTGGTAGCCTATTTCTGATACTGCTCGCAAGGGCTCATTCAATACTGAATCCTATTTTGCACAATTTGTTTATTCCCATAATCTTTCGTGCATAATCACACCATTGTGTAAATATCACAGCAAAGTACAGAAAAAGTGTCTGATATCTACGCCCAAAATGAATTGTTACCACCAGGCGAGGAAAGACATGAGTTCCCAGCTCAGTGTTTGCCTATCTTGATTTATTGATGTCTTTTGCCATCAAATTTCTTCTACCTCAAAGTAGCACCCCAATTATATTTTATGATCATAATACTGAATCTTTAAAGTGTTATTTACAACTGTACTGTTAGTTCCATTGAAAACCTCCAGCAGTGCCACCAGGAACTCCAGGCATCATAAACTTTTTTCCGTATAATATCCCTGTAATGGTAAAATGCATATATGTTTACATGTAAAGAGAGAATGACCATCACAAGAATATAATCTCCTGAATGTATTCCCTCAGTGACCTTGAAAAAAGTAGGCCAAGGTCACCCATATTATGTAATTTACTTTCAGACATGATGCACATATGCTGCGACATTTAAGTTAGTCTTATTATTTCTCCTGATAATGATTTCATACGTCTGGACACATATTGGCTCATATTTTCCATTTACCTGTAGGTGGCGCCACCCGTACTACTCAGATTCCACATATTAGCCTCCCACACATTTACCACCAAATTTCATAGAGATGCACCACAAATCAAGGACACCAGGGTGTTTTCAATTTCTCACTTTTTGGCCTGTGTAATATGTAATCCTGTGGGTGTGTGAAACCAATAATGAATGGAACCTAGATTTTCATTCATAAAAAGTGTCCAAAAATTTTTAAGAGGCTAACTATAAAATTGTTGATGCTATTGTGTTGACAAGCAAATTGTTTACGGACAGACCGAATGACGGACATGAGTGATCGCATAAGCTCTGTGACCTATGGTCAGCAGAGCTAGAAACTGCTCCAATATAATTTGGGAAGAGTTCATGAAGCAATACAAAAAGACGCAGTCCTGTGCTCTGCTGGCAGGCAGGTGGAGCATGACACCTGACCCAAATAAGACCAACTTTGTTGACGGATTCAAGCTTTAAACCTTATCACTTTCAGTTTATCCATCCTGGACTTAATCATTTTAGCTCACACTGACAATTTGTAAAGTTGGAGCCTATGTCAACAGGTTGTTTTCAGGAGTATACAGAGAGAAGATATTGATCAATCCCACTGTTTGCTTTGCTGTGTACATGCTGGTACTGGCATGAAAGGTCCCTTTGTGAGGAATTTGAATGTGCTGTCATTATCACTCAGACGAACAAAACTGTTGTAATGATTAGTTAGCAAAGGCTTAAAAGCAATTCAAACAAAATCCTGCAATCCTACAAGTGTAGCTGTATACAGACTGTTTCCCTTGCTGTGTTATGGGGATAATCATAGCCTTTTTAGCTACATGTAGAGTTGTGATGTGACACAAAGACAAGTGGCTTTATGGAAGAAATGGTGAGTTTTAAAACTGAATAATTGTGTAATTCATTTGGAAAACTACCCCCATACAAAAAGGGGTACCTTTGGAATGGGGTTAAAACCATGGTACATCCAACACATTTATGTATTTACACTGGCATTACCTGACTCAGTATCAGACCCATGATGGCAAACAGTTTTTACTGAATCTGACTCAGTATCAGACCCATGATGGCAAACAGTTTTTACTGAATCTGACTCAGTATCAGACCCATGATGGCAAACAGTTTTTACTGTATCGGACTCAGTATCAGACCCATGATGGCAAAAAGTTTTTACTGAATCTGACTCAGTATCAGACCCATGATGGCAAACAGTTTTTACTGTATCGGACTCAGTATCAGACCCATGATGGCAAAAAGTTTTTACTGAATCTGACTCAGTATCAGACCCATGATGGCAAACAGTTTTTACTGTATCTGACTCAGTATCAGACCCATGATGGCAAAAAGTTTTTACTGTATCTGACTCAGTATCAGACCCATGATGGCAAAAAGTTTTTACAATATCATTATGCCCCTGCTCCATCAGGAAGGGGCTGATTTATGGGTTAAAATCAATAATTTGTTGTCATGACTGGCAGACAAAAGAGTTAAAAACCCATTTTTGTTGGCCATGATTTGCACATAAAAGATTAAGAACAATAATTTGCAGCAAATGGGGAGAATCGGGACAGTACACAACTTCAATACTTGGGATTTCCCATACTTCAGATAAGATGGCTATAGATAAAACATGAACGACAAGAACAGGGTGATTTTCCAACTGAAAATCAAATTTCTCCATGTGTGTCCTTACCAGTTTTTGCCTTTACAAATCTTACAAACTTCTCATACTAATAACGGTAGTGACCCGCAAATGAGGATGTGGCTCTGCAACCTTGAGAATAGGGTAAAGGCCACCCATCTTTGACCCTAACAAAGCCCCTATGGCAGACTATAATCCACTTTAATTTGAAAGCCCTAGCTCCAAAACTTCCGGAGTTATCTTGTTCGAGTCGGTATGTTGAAGAATACGAAGACTGCATTATAATTTCTGGCCACAACTGCACACCTGGTCCTCTTACTAACCATAGCCTTGCCTGCCGACTTACAGGCGTGTGCCTGTGCAGGGAAGCGGTATATTACTAATACTTTGGAAATAAAGAATACTCCAAACAGGCAGATGGAAATTTATTCTTGTAACCAATTCAGGAAGCGCTAAATGAATCTGACTTTGGTATTTGTAAACTTAAATCTTGTATTCTTTAATGTGGCTCTGTGACCTTGGGAATGGGGTCAAGGTCACCCATCTTCGAACTTGACCAAGCCCTTATACAGAACTATCATCTTGTGCAATATAAAAGCCCTAGCTCAAAAATATCTCAAGTTATCATGCAGAAACCAAATTCACTATGGTGGCTCTGTGACCTTGGGAATGGGGTCAAGGTCATCCAGCTTTGAACTTGTTTGAGCCTTATAGAGGACAATTATCCTGTACAATATGAAAACCTTACCTAAAAAATTTCTGGAGTTATTACATTCACGTCAAAGAGGAGGAGGAAGAGAAGAAAAACAGTACGTCTGCCTCTGGTATGCCTCTGGGCACACAGGGAGACATGATAATATTTGCCACTAATAAATATGGACCTGAGCAGCAATTTCCAATATAATGACCACATATCCCCATGTGTTTTATGCTCAAACAAGACTCTAATAGCTTATTAAACTGCCTCTACCTTTCCTGTTACATTTAAAAACCTCTGTGTTCTGAATGAACTATGCAATATTCACAAGAATTCAAATAAAATTCCAATCTCTTCTAGATTTTTGCATTCAAATAAAACTCTATTCTTTTCCAGATTGTTGCATATATTCTCTTGCATACCTCATCTGCTATTTCAGGAGTTATTACTATAAAATCCTCATAAAGATCAATTGGAAAATCACTTGTCTCTTGGAATCTGAGGAGTTGACAAAATACTCATGGGTTTCCACAATAAATTATTCTTCATGCACCTCATAAATCTAATCGATCTTAATCCACATTTTCTACAAATACCGAAACGGACTTCTCACTTTCTGACACAAACTGGTCAACTATGACCCATATTTTCCAATAGCTACCACCTCTTTTTATTTAATTTTGGTTTGTTTGTTTTTATGGAAGGGTCTTTCACAAAGCATTATTACACAGGAAAGTTTCAGGACAGACTGGTCAGGATATTATACCTAGAATAAACAACCTCCCTTGCTCTGTCAAACACTAAGAGCGTGACCAGGGAAGCGCTTGACTGTTTAATTCTCTTGGCAGAGGTTAATATCTACTTTTCTTGTTCTCTTTTAGCAGCAAAATTGTTTGACACCAAAGCTGATCAAGTCCCCTGTTATCTGTGCATAACATGGAGCTTGGGTCTGCTTTGGAGGCAGCAAAATTGTCCCCAGTCAGATCAATATGGTGCCTGCTTATTTTCACACCTTCTCCCTCCTGCCCGAGTTCTCCCCCACCCCCAATTGCAATCACATGCTAGGCTACACTTTTATTTCTCATTGCACATTTTATGCCCATGATGAACAGTCCATCTCAAGTCCTCAAATTAATTTCCAACAAATTAAAGTCAATGCTGTGAACCTGAAATTGATTTAATGCTAGGAGTCTGTGAACATTATCATCAAAATATGGGCCATCTCACATCCTCTAAACCAGAGATGAACTAACCAATGGGAAGTCGGCAGAAAACCCCTAAAATAGAGGTTGAATAAATATTGACAGGTAGCCCTGTTGTGACAGTTTCCTTCTTCACACTGTGGCATTGCCTATGTGCTGAAGATCATATGCAGGATAAGCACCGCATACATTTGTACATCAACAGAGAGTAAAAGCAGTTCCTGATTCACAGCAGTCTGTGTCTTCTTCTCTGTCCAGATCTTGAGAAACTCTGAATCTTGGTTTGTTTTGTTTTTTTTTTGTTTGTTTGTTTGTTTTTTTTTTGTTTGTTTTGTTTTCTTTTGTTTTTTTGTTTTTGTTTTTTTGTTTGTTTTTTTTTTCACGTGGCCCAAGAAGGTATGTACATGTTTTAAAATGTGCAAGGCAAGGGTCATAATGGTGCATGTTATTGGTTTGTGCGTGTGACTGAGTATTTTATCAACATGTATTAATACCAACCATTTTACTACTGTGCTTCTGAGCTATGATAATCATATGTACATACAACATGGCACATCCTGCATAATGACCACGTAGTGCTTTGAAACATGGACACCCATAAATATCTACAAAAGGGCAATGTCACCTTTCCCCTCAAGATATTTGATCAAAATATCAGGGGAGCTTATTTCTAAAATTTGAAAAGAAAAAAAAAAATGTAATCAGAACAGACGATATTGCTGAGCCAAAAGGTTATGGCCTTATCTATTGGAAGTTATCTATATGGGTAGCCAAATGAGTCCAAATCAATATAATTTTATCATGTTTATATATTTACCAGTCCTTACATGAAAAATTAGCTGCTATCTTTCACAGTTGTCATTACTCTGTGGGTTATGGCAACCTGTTACTGAAACACATGATCGGGCCAATAAAAAAAAAAAAAAAAGAAATGAGAAAGTTAGTGGCTATTCATTGTACACATTTGTTATCACCATGACTGCACTACAGTCATGGTTAACAAAAACTGCAGATATTTGGGCAACTCTACAACAAAAAACATCCTCAAATATGTATAGGTGGGAAATAATGCACAATAAACTGGCTATTTCTACCACCGAAAGACTATACCTTGATCATTTGTTTTTCCGTGTGGCAAAGTTCAACTTGGAGGTCCATTCAACCATTTTACGCCCCAACCATCATCATGATACGTTTTCAATTAATTATTGACCAGGGATTCCAATGGGTCAATACCAGTCAGCTATTAAACCGAACTTCTTGGCAATTTTGTGAATCTATATAAATTACGACACATATGTGACAAACTGGCAGCAAAAATGGCTGAATCACCCGCAATGGACAGCAACTTCCTGCTCATACCAGAAGGTCAGAAATTAGTTACTCCTTCTCACCAAAGGGTGGCTCATCTTTTTTTCCTACATCACATATAGTGTTGCAAAATATTTTCACTGAAAGCAGCATTGGGGACCTGCCAGGAGAAAATATGAGACCAACAGTTTCCTTCCGCGAATTCTACCCACATCATGCCCTCTTCACGTCAAGGCACAGCGTTGTGTGCTCCCTCCATTTCATCCCTATTTGATCGTTTCGCTCTCTTACCTCCTCTTGCAAACGGTACTCTGCCATCTGAACACCTGAATGGCCAATTTTCACCTGCAATGAGTACACACAGGCATTGCCGGAGCTTCAGGTCCTGTCACAGTATGAGATAGACTTATGAGCAGAAAGTGGAATAATTTCACCCAACACCAGTGCTGATGATGTGTGGTGGCTTATCTATGATTATACACAATTCAGGAAGTCAACCAGTGCACACAGAACTTGCATGCAACCTGTCTGATATCACAGCATAAAAGAACAAATAAATGCAAAAGTTTTACAATCAGGAAAACCAAATTTCCTTATTGAGCATTATGAAACATGGCATGTATGCAATTTGTGACATCACAGGGAAAACACTCAATGGAGCGTCTCAAGGATCAAACTTCGGAGCAGACTTTGACTCCTTTTCCCATAGACCAAGGCTCCATCAACAGCTTCCCTTGGTGTGACCCATACCAATGTGAAAAGTACACATAATCCACTTTTACTGGCTATGAAAGACCACAATGACTGCCCACTAAAATAAAGGTAAATTTATTAGAGATAAGCTCTGGTATCAAGAAAGGACGGGGTTAAAAAGATATGTGGTCTCATTATAGGTGGCCTTTAAAGCAGTTACCACGGTATACAGTAGTCCCCCTTTTGTAAGGCCCCTGTGATGAGTGGCCAGTCCCCTTCTGGAAAGGCCACTTGTCTGTGCAGCAGTGATAGCATTTTCATTATATCTGGGGTGGCCTTATAAGAAGAGGGGGACCACTTTATGTATGTCACCTGCAATCCTCATCAATATGCCTCAATTAACCTTTCCAGTACCAATCACAAAGAAAAGTCAAGTTCATATGCATAATTAACATGATTCCTGATTCAATTCCATGTAAAAAGCCCTTTCAAATACCAGCATGCCTATCGTTTCAGAGAAGAAAGCAATCGTCCACAAATACCAGCATGCCTATAGTTTAAGAGACAAAAGCAATAGTCAACTAATACCAGCATGCCTATAGTTTCAGGGATAATCAGCCAGGTCAACATTTTTCTTGGGCAATCTTTGGTCCCACTGTACCCACAACATACTATGGAAAGCTACTGAGTCAGTCTACAAGTTAGCACTCATAGGGTTAATGTACAGAAATTACTTGAAACCACTGAGGGAAAAAAGCTGAAAAGCAAACACTTTTGGCAAGCTTGAATACGTTAAGGGAGAAGCAGTTGACTGTCTTTTTTCCTGTGGACTGTTTTCTTGTCATTTCTGAATCCAAAGCTGTGATGTGATTTGGCCATTTTGTGTGGAACAGGAGAAAAACTATATACATGGGTTTTTTTGGGGGGTGGGGGGTGGGGGGGGGAGGAGATGGTTTTAACACGTGAACACCTGGAAATAGTCCATGAGTCCATCTACTTGACATCGTTCATCGGCATACATTACATTCTGGCTGGATAACAAACATTCCTCTTTACAGAAACATAAAGTCAACTTAATTTACTGACGTATTGTAGAGTGCTACCTGAAGTAGCTTGACTTTTCATAGTGACCAAGAAATACAATCAGTGTCACTGTGACCCAGAAATATGGTCTCTGTTGGAAGGAAAGTCTCTTTTACCAAATTTGACCACAAACCATCAATACCTTCCAGGGATATTATTCTGGTGAAAACTACAGGACTATCACACTGCATCATTTCCACTCACAGGTTAGGGGCATACATACATGAGAAGGACCGGGGTGAAAGTTTCCTCCTCACAATCAGACACAAAAGTTTGCTTTTACTCACCAAAGATGACCTTTAAATCACCAGTACAGTTACAGTGTATTATCTGTGTGCAATCCATTTTAACATGTATCCAGATAAAGGCAATACCTGACCCATGAAAAGGGAAAGTGTACTGAGACCTTAACTTCACCATTCAAAAATAACAGTACAAAACTGGATCTATGCATGTGGCCTTCCTGAACTCTTGGAAGTTGGTTGTCTGTTGCAAGATTCTTACATCAGGTGATTTTGCCTTTAAGAAGTACATGTATGATGCACAGTCAAGTACTGATGGAAAACTCATCATTTTTGACAACATTTTTGGCATCATTTGGACATATGAATAAATTCTTTGAATAACATATGAAAATTATCATAAAAATAACAATGGTAACATGGTAGGCTGTCAAAAGCAGGATAAATTTTACTTCCATTTCAAAGCACCTTTGCCTGGGTCTTGTCCCGCCTGAACTCAGAATAGAAATATGACCCAAACTCTGCATGAAAATTATTTTACAATCCTGCAAAAATTCTCACCATTATCAGCCTTGAAATTTTCATTTCAAAATTTCTACAGATAAGTTATGGCAGAAACCCTGTTCCATTTCAGTTTGAGGAATTTTTGCCTTGGCTTCCTGGCCTGTAAGATCATTTCTTATTAGCATATGTGTATGCGCACATGTCTGAAAAAAACTAATTTTGCATTAACATGCCAGGTTGATATAATTTCCATGACTATCAGACAGCTGAGCTGAATATGCAAGTATTTTACAGCCAGACTTATCATGTTGATGACAACATAAAATTACAATTTTTCACATGATGGTGCATCATAATATAGAGTTCTGGCTGTTCAATAGGTTTTTTGTTTTCATGCAACTTCCAGTTCCAACTTTTTTCTTCTTGACTTCATTTTATATTGGGACTGGCGACATTTTAACCTTTTAATTCCAGAAACAACTTCATCCCATGCTCATAGTCATGGTTTTATTGTGAATGCCAGTGAATTTTATTTACGTGTGCTGATCAGGACACAAGCCATGAACACTTTTGTACTATACCTACAGTGAAATCTGCTGTGAAAGGAAACTTTTATGCTGATGTAGGCTGGTCACGAGTTCTCTCATGACAGGGGTCTCTCACCAATGGTGTATATAAAGTAGTCCCTGTCTTAGCTCTTTCAAGGCAACTGTGACTAAAGTAAAACTACTTAAGACAAATTGCTCTCACTTATAATACGGATCAGGGTTCAAATTACTCACTTGCTCAGAATCCCGAGGCAAGCTCAAATGTAGTGGGGCAAGTTCACTAAATTAAAGAACGGTTTCCCATCGGGCAAGATAGAATATAGAATTTAACAACAACAACAAAAAAACCAAGAAAAAAGAAAGAGGAAATTAAAAAATCATTTACACATGACATCGAAGACTTTGACTGATTAACAGAGAGAAAATTATATATATAAGTGTGACCTGTGGAAATAGAAAACTAAACAGCTCTATAACATACTTTCAATTGGAGTTTGCTGATATAAGTGGTGGGGCAAGCTAATGCCTCTTGGGGCAAGTTGGGCACACATGTAACTTACCCCCCCCCCCTTCCCAATTCATCCAAGTACCAGCATAACTGTAAGTTCCACAGAATACAATGGTGTGGGTAAACAACTTTCCTTGGGAGTGGTTTGGGCACATTGCACCCAAAGCATGCCAAGGAAAGCTGTTGACTCAATCTAAAACTTGACACCGAAATAGTCATGAGACCGTTCCAATTAGACACCACCTCAGGACTTCAAAGACCACTCTTTTCCAAAATTTTCACTTGGGATTGCCTGTGTTCATCCCCTGACATTGTAAAATGCGTCGAGCTAGGCCACCAAGAAGCAACGTCACTGAACGCCATAATACATGTACCATAGGCTGGGGGTATAAATTTGATGGCTGTATTTCAATTTGGTGAGCACCGATGCATGCCTGGATGCACACATGATGACGACAATACTCAATCAGCTTCGTAATGAAGCTTAAAGGGGGTAAAAATAGATAAAGGTCCATGAACATTTGCAGTAAATACAGTCTTTGATTAGAGTCTGACAATGTTGACAACAGCAGCTCAAGGTTACTGAAATTTGATTTGATCCCAAAACTCCCAATACAGAATGTCTTTCGATGCAGGTTTTACTGTTCCAATTTACAGTAGGCTCGAGCCGTTATGATTACTGAACATCTGTGCTTAATTTATGTCTGGTATACATCATCAGCATGTACTGGCTGTGGACTATGACAAAGCCACTGCAATTAATATACTGTAGATCAAAAAATTTTTATGCAAGTGTTTGATGTGTGAAATTAAGATGTGCGAAAATTAATGAGCATACTGAAATGAAATTTACTGTGGGGGTAGCAAGTCCAATGGTTGGAAGTGATTCGGGTATGAAGCTGGTACAAACAACTGGCCTATGTTTTCATTATCCAGTTTATCTCACAACGCCTGTGATCAATGCGCAGTAAAAACATCAAAGATGTGCAATGCTATTTGATCATGTGCAGGCAAAGGCAGCTGGTCATACTGTGATCGCATGTATGGTACGATCACATTGTCAACATAAGAAAACATTGTTTCGGTTATGGAACAGTGATTTTCCAAGTGCCTAACAGGTCAGGCTCCGTAAATTCCAGTGTTTCCGACAATTCCCACCTGTATGCTTCCAGCAGAAATTCCATTTGCGGTTTTAATTTCATGCTGCCGCCAAATGTATAAAAATTTTCAGATTTAGCAAAAATGGCATTTGCATGAAATAAACTGCAAGCGAAAATTTCTACAACTACAGCATTTTGTCTCTGTATCTAGCTTTGTGTCACTGTTGATAAAAGCATGAAGCAACCTGCATTGGTAACAAAATGAACAGAGAGTACCATGACAACAAATTCCAAACAAATATTGTACCCATACCATGAATGTATGTTATTCAATACTTATACATATAACCTTGCAACAACTACGCAAACCTGGCCTGGTGTTCCATCATCCAAGAAATACTCTATAATTTCCAAAGTAAGGGCTGCTATTAGAATAAATATGATACGAAAGCCTCTGAACTACACATAAGACAAATATACACAAGATACATGGTAAATAAATGGTGGCTAAGTGATATATAGTGTACTTGTAATATGAGTCACTGGCATATGACCTGGGCATTATTCCAGCAACTGAGCAAGACAGCAAGCCCGGTGTGGGGCGGGAGCACCTGAACAGAACATAATAAAACAGATCTCTGAAAGCTAACGATGGAGACAAAGTACTTCTCCACACTTCATTTGTCAGGTTGAAGCCTCTTAATCATTTATGAAAGGCACGCACAGCTTCATATAATGTAGATGACACCAGATGAGCCACATCATGCAACTTAACCTCAGTGACACTACTTTAACCCTTTCCCGCTTAAATCGCCCAAAAGGGCCCAAACATAAATTGCCATCTGCCTTAATGTTTCTACTTGTTTTTCTTAGGACTAGAAAACATTTTCGCTTACATTCGTATGCAAGGCCATTCATGATGACATGCCCTACATCAATAGCTTTCCTTGGTACAGGGCACGTGTAATGGTCCCAGTCAGTGGCAAGGAAAGCTATTGACTGAGTCATACTCGGACCAGGAATGAGTTAAGGACCAGCAACAGGCACCTGTTACACTGTTCTTGGGCAGACCACCCCAGTACCATCCATCACTGACAACCACCACACCTCACCGCTTTTTTTTTCTTTCAGCGCTTTCTGACTCTTCGTCTAACCTGTCAAAGTAGACAAGGTGGTAAATGTTGTCTTTGTAAAAAATCTAGGCCCAGCATTTTGTAATGTAACAGGTCTAAAGCCAATATATCAGCTCTTTGGGTCTGCAGGGTTAAAAAAATATACATTTCTGTACATGAGATCTCTTGCTGATACTTTGTAGATGACAGTTCTTGTGACTTGTAGGGCATGGCATGATTGTCAGCTTGAAGGCTTGCTTTGCTTGCAGAACTCAAGATGGAATCTATACTGTAATTTAGTATAATACACGGGTTAAATCTTCAAATATCGGAGACTTAATAACTGCCTTGAACATCCGGACTTGCCTTATCCCTTGCGTGGTCATATTTCAATACTGGATAAACCGCTTTCTTTGGCAAAAACTAGAGTAAGTGAACAGGTTGTTCCTTAATTTTGTTCAATATATTTTGTGGAAACATAAAACAGATGGACACCCGATGAAGCAAATGATATGAAAAGTGCTGGTTGCTATCAATCAGTGTGGGCATGTAAGGGTTAATATCAAAGCCTACTTTATTACTTGTCCTTGCTTCAAAAAAAAAAAATAATAATAATAATAAATCAATTTACTGTTGCACGTTCTCAATGGACCTGGTCTATCTCGAAAGGATCACTTGAATTTCCTATCAAAATGTCCACAGCTGGTGATCAAAATGTCCACAGCTTGTGTATGGTGACAGGTATCTCTGATACTGGTAATTTGGGAGCAGCCTGAACACCCTGAAGTAATGCCTTCAAAAGACATATGATCCCCAGGCCAAGTGATAAGCACAAAAGTATGCACATCATTGTTCACCTGCCTCAATGAAACGTGTGTTTGACTTATCTGTGCAACTTGCTTCTTTTTTTTTTTTTTGGGGGGGGGGGGGGGGGGGGAAGAGCACATGCAGAAATACTACCAGTCTGTATACATGTTATAAGAGGCATTGGACATTGCACACATGAAGTATTTTTTTTCTGAATTTCATAAATTTCTGTACATTTATTTTGAGACAGAAAGTATGGTTTGGTACAGACATGCATATACATGCAAAATACCTCTTTTGGCATATGACACTGAATTTTAATTTGATTTCCTCAATTTTAGCTACCCAAACTCTCCCTGCCAAAAGGAAGCAGCATGTTCAACACCATTCCTCGGCCTTTGCTCAGGAATTGGGGGATGGGGGTGTATTTTTGTTTTTTGCTCACTTCTGAAATATCCTCCTTTAGGATTCATATCTGGTGTTGTGAGTCCTCCCTTTTAGAACTCCGAAAGGGCATGGCCCCTTCATCATGTTTTCCCTGATATCATTCTAATTAGTATGTGCAACAAAGTATATATAATCTAATCAGGTTTCAGGTTTTTATTGGGAAATAACACCAGCAATACAGGCTGTTTTATGTTATGCCCATAAAACATATTAAGACATATATACACAAACAGTGAATAAAACAAGATATACACAAAAAAATTGGCAAGGCTGCAGTAAAAGGATAAAAGTACACTGCTCAGTAAAACTCAGGATAACATAAATACCATAAGACTGAGGTTAAAAATGTTTGTTCATAAAAGGGGGGATTTAGTCTAAAACTTTGAGCAGTTTGATACCACATACTTAGACAAATTTCTTTTAAAAGTCTGAACTGATGTGATCTTTCTCAAATTGTCTGGTAAAGAGTTCCATTTAGAGGCCCTTTCCTTAAAAAGCGAGTGTCTGTGGCCATGTGATATGAACAAATTATCATTTAATATTTGTCTGGATAGGTACTTTAAGAAGTATAACAAATTGAGATACAGTATTAAACAGAAAAAAGTAGAGTAAAATACAAGGAACACAACCATCATATTTTGACCATGATTTTTTAAAAGTTTTACTCATTTATTTATCTGTATTTTTTTTCTTTGCTTTGTGTGCAATTATTATGGTATTTTGTCATCACAAAGTCAGATTGTCTGAAACACCTTGTGTCTGAAACTTTTCGGTTTCCTCTTCCAATTGGAAAATCTATTTTTTTTTTTTATAAACAAGGATTTGTTTTTTAGTTCTACACAAGGCTTTGCCTGATCATGTATACATAACCCCTAAGAAAAAATTGAAATTTGAGACACGGTTCCCAGCTGTAGCCACCCATGGCATGATAATGAAGATACATGAATTAATGTTCTCTTTCTAAAGATGTGTTGGAAAAACTGTACTTGTAATTCAAGCATAATATGGGAGCATTTTATGATAAGAGACACAGATACGAGAAAATAAACTTGTACACAGAGAAAAAAAACGCTTAATGCTGTTGAAAAGTATACATTTGTAAGTATTTAGATTGTTTGGAATTTTTTTCATACACCACACCCTATGTTCAATCTATAAATCCATATCTATGCAAATTAGCAGCTCTGTGTCACAAGCAGGACATTTTGTACTTTAATATACGTCTAATATAGATTATGTATCACTTTTATCCCTTGGGACAAACTTCCATGGTAACCTGCTTGCTTTAAATGTATTTTATAAATGGCAGACTACAATTTCATACATCAAATAATATGCAGCAATTAGTAAAATGGCAATGCCAATATATTAATCCTTCTTGCAGACAAGGAAACTACATATATATTAAAGCAGGACATTACACAACACATATTACTTGAACTGTCTTGTGTTCGAATTTGACCAGCCATGCCACAGGAGCATGGTGATGATGTTAACAGCAGACAAAAGACAAATAGTGCGACATACTTCCACATACTTTCATCAAGTAATTTGTATTCATTAACATTGCAGGTAATACTCATAGATATCCTGGAGGGCTTACATGAACCTAACTAACACCTTTTGTGAAAAAAACAACAACAAAAAACGAGGAGAGAATAATGTAATCTTGAACCGCTGAAAAAAATTCTGGAAATTTTCTGAAAGCATGCAGACCGTAGAGCTGTTTAGAACTGTTTGTCAAGAAAAAGGAATATATTTTCAGACAATCATAAGTAATTCTGAACGCAGCACAGCATACAGTATCAAAATATTGAAATCATAATTTGCCCCAGATGAGACATACCTGGATCAGAGAGTACCCACGCACAGTAGTCCCCTAGACTAGTAGCAGGTTGCTATTACATTTTTTTTGTATATTTCTCTTAGTTATGGTGAAATTAGTCTCATGTGATCAGCTTACCTCTCATGCACTGTGTAATTTTTTTATAAATAATCAATCTTATGTGCACATCTCAGCATGTAGTCAGCTGACAAGATAGAACATTTTGATGTGCATGTTACTTATTCATTCTCATTTACTACCCTTTGGTGTGATTATGTGTGGATCTGTATTTATTTTTTTTTAGATATGTGTTCTTTGGTTTCCACATTGTTTTGATGTATGATTTATGTGTTCTCTTTTTTTCTGTTTGTGGAGGCCGGATATAGTTTATAAATTATTATAGTGGTGAATTATTGTTCCATTTATTAATATCTATGATTATCTGTCATGTCCTATATATATGATACAACGGCACAAAAATTAGGATTAATGTACCACTCGTGGTAGGGAAGCCACTCAAGTTGTCTCTCATTCTCCTTGTTTATCATATTATGACTTCCTAAAATAGCAAAGTCAGTAGCATAAAACAAAATATTAAATCATAATATGCAATGTACAGGACAGAATTTAACAAAATTCTGCACGTATAGTCTCAGATTACACCAGAGGAAAAAAAAAGTCCAATTTGGCTATTTTTTCTTACGCACAGTGAAAAAAAAAAAGCCATGGTTGTACGAGTCTGTAGACCCAGCTAATCCTTTTTACACAATATACTCAAGGGACAATGATAACAAAAGCCAGCACTGTTTATTTGATCTCCCTGTTCTCTTTATCTGTACTGCTGTGGTCACCACAATACTTTCATATGCTGTGTTCACACTACTTTGATTTTATTTTCGGAATTAACATTCGCATTTTTGCACATCCGAAATGTGCGTTCAAACTGTTTACCTGACTTCCGAAATAAATGCGGATTGATTGTTCACACTGTAAGGTTTAACTTTCAAATTCACCTACTAAATAGGCAGGCTTGCACATGTTCCATATTCAGCAAACATGCGCATTTTATACTATCAAATACATATACATGTGATACATGCTATAGTATTACAGGTGATAGAATGAAATGACTTTGTGGACAGTGGTTTTTTCCCCTTTCTCTAAAAATATTTTCTACCAATTTAATTCAGAAAGGCCTGCAGTACAAACAGACTGGCCAAAAGGTGAGCTGATATGAGCTGATCTATCAACTGTGGATTTAGCCACAGATACATGGGATATTCACCACTGCAATGTTATGGTAAACAGGGAATGGATTTCACCTGTGTGGGCATTGATGTGACATACATGAACTGGACACATACCATATATGATGTATGCTACTGCACATGTATGACAGAACAAAATGATTTTTGAGGGCAGTGAATTTTTCACTGTTTTTTCTCTCTCTCTTTCTCTTTTTTTTTTTTTTTTTGCTCAATTTTCTATCAATTAAATTTAGTAGATAGGCGAAGAGCACAAATAGACTGCCCAAAATGTGAGCATACAGTTACGCTCGCGTTCAAGTTAACAAACGCCAAACGCACCAACGTTTCCCAAACACTTTCAGTGAAAGTCAAACGTTTTGCAAACGCGTAGCAAACACTTTGCAAACACTTTCCAAACGCTTAACAAACACTTTGCCAGACACTTTCAAACACTTTTCCAAACGCTTTCAAACACTTTTCCAAACGCTTTCAAACACTTTGCCGAACGCGTTTGGTGAAAGCCAAACACTTTCAAACACTTTACACTTTGCACCAAATGTAATCAACAATATTATGACATGGTCATACCTAATTAAGGAAGAAAATAAGTATAGGTAGAAGAAAACAAATAATATGCCTACATTAACAGGTTTAACACTTCATTTATTATAAAGTTACAGATCTTTCAGTAGCAAGTATACCCAGTCGCTATCATACTTTTTCTGAAAGTGAAGTTCTTGAAAAAAGGCTAACTTTTAAAATTTCGAATGGAAATACAGAAGCAGCTCAATTTAAGTATTGTTTGGCTTACTAAGCCAAGCAATAGAATTAGGTCCAGTGGAGTAAGCCAAGTGATACTCCATTGGTCCTTGGAGTAATTATATATATTTTAATTGAAAATTAGGAACTATTTCGGAGTAAATTTATAGGCAATATCATGATCAGATCATGAATCATGATCTGATCATGATATTGCCTATGGATTTACTCCGAAACAGTTTTTGAAAGATGAAGTATTCATGACATCTTAAATGAAGAATTAAGTCTTTAATTAATTTAAGTTGAATTAGACACTTGGGTAAACGTATTTGGATCGTGTTTTATACAAATATATACAACCTATAATGCTGGACAAGTGCACATTTACATGTAGGTACATCATATGTTGCTGGACCTGTTGAAAATACGTTTGGAGATTCTTCATCATTTAAATGGAAGTGTTTGAAATGCATAGTGTTTGAATGTGTTTGTGAAGGTGTTTGAAATCTTTGGGGTAATTGTTCAACGCGTTTGGAAAGTGTTCGAACGCATTTGGAGAAGTGTTCGGTAGCATTGTGAAAGTGTTCGAACGTTTTGTAAAAGTGTTCGAGATTTTTCCCAAATGCTTTCCAAACACATTCCAAACACATTCCAAACACTTTCCAAACACATTCCAAATGTTTTCAAATGTTTCCAAACACAAGCCAAACACCAGCAAAACGGGAAAAAAGCGTTTGGCTGTTAACTTTTAGCCGGGCGTAACTGTACATGAGCTGACAGGTCAACTGTGGACTGCAGCTGCACATATTTCCTTAAATATTCTAATCCACTGATGTCAGTAAAAGTTATATTCAGCTTCACCTTGTGTGTCATTGTTATAAATGTTAGCCAATTTGTTATCTGGTATCAGGGGCAAAATAATCTGTGTGAGTATGCTTTACACGACAAAACAATAAGTACATTAAATTTTTTAAAATCTCAGTATTTCCAAGCATCTTAACCTTGCTACTGATGAGATTTTTTTCCTTTTATCTCAGTTTAAGAAAGTTAAAATTTCTTTGAGGGTAGAATTTTGTGGTCTCACCTGGATGAATACCATCTACAGACAACAGACAGACCTGTTGTTTAGCAGATCACTTACAAATTAACTAAATTCTAAGACCAAGCCAGGTCTAAAAGCAGATCTCTGAAACTTTTTGTTGCATTTGCATGGCCACGCCAAATGAAAGTCCTTGGTAACTTGGTAAGTCCTTAACTTACACTGAGTACACAACTTCTTTCAAGCTAAACATTCTTGAAATATTTATTTAATGTTCATTGCATACCTACACATATATATGCACTTAGTAGCAGTTAGCATGGTATATGGTCATAAAGAGCAAAAAAAAAAAAAAAAAAACCACTTTTAAACCTTTGTCCCTCCACAAAATGTCACATTAAATTTCCTGACATTATTGCAAGAATACAGCGACTATAGTAATGATCAAAGGTTGGTTCTCCAAATGCTTTCTTTGAACTGTGGTTGTCTGCAACTTTTTTTTTTTTTCAGAAATACTGTCCAAGGCTAGTCTTACAAAAAAATTGGTTTTGTATAACATTCACCCCCACCCACCCCGAAAATGCATGAGGTTGGGAGGGATTTTTTTAAAAAAGGTTTTATTGAAAGTTTTGATGAGGATTTTTTTTTTTTTTCATCATAAAACTAACTGCACCCGAGGCACAAAAAGCGCAGATGAAAAAAAAAAAAAAAATTCCCAATGTCAATAAAAATTTTTAAATTGTCAACTTTTCCCGTGCACCGGGTGTATTTCACAAAACAAGATTATTTTTAAGGGTGGCCCAATTGTCATTTACCAAGTGTCTGGTATGTTATGCAATAGGGCCTTGCCAATTGACCAAGAAATATCAAAAATTAAGTATAAAGCACAAACATTTCAGTAACTGTTTAACATAGGGAATTTTATCGCCATTAAAATGTGCTGCACTTTCCTTTGTTGTTTGGCTTTTGAACAAATCTACACTACACCTGGGAAAGCACACAGATTTATCAGGTTCAAAATTGACTTGACTTCAAACATGGATAGCGTTCGCTGCAAGTTCAGGTCTGACATGACAAGCAAAAGGAAAGCTCTCTCAGGCAGTGATGTATGTAGGTCTTCCTTCATAATCCACTCAAACAGTAAATCAAAGTGGCCAAAATATCATAGTGTCTTGTGGAATGGTGCACACAGAGGACACTGGTTGCAAAAACATCCCGGGGGCCCAAAAGGGTTAAAAATTTACTGGACTTTGAACATTGTTTATGCTGGCTTCAAGATCTGAGCTCAGCCTTCTTGAAGAAAGCAATATCTGCAAATATTCTTTGACAATTTACCCAAATACTGAAGCAAAGTGCCCAAAATATCACAAGTGAGTTGTGGACTGGCACAGAGACAGGACACTGGGAGCGTCAACATCCCGGGGGCTCAAAGGGTTAACATAGTTTGCTGCCTTCTCATCTGTCTAATACACACACAGCTGAGTGTTGATACAAATGCATGCACACGCCTGGGACACACACCACCAGCACCTTGAACTGCAAATAATGGGCCACCCCGCCCACGCCAGATCTCCACTCCTCTACCACCACAGGGGTCAACATAGGTCATGTTATGACGTACATGCAAATGTCAGCGATACGCCTCAGATTGGATCCCACATAGTTCCTGTTAACGGTGGTAGGCCATGTGTTGTGCAGCTTTTGTGTGCAAGAATATGTAAAGGAAACCCGAAATATGACCCTGGTGTTTTAGCTGGCAATTAGGCATGCACCACAGCCAGGCCACTTACCCCAGTACATGTCCTGCTGGGGACCCCTTTGTGTCTCCATCTAGACTTTTCATTATGCCTTCTTTTTTTCCCCATAATATTTGGACATAAGCTGCAGAGGGATACCTCCTACTTTAACCCTTGTCCCTTTAAACCAGCTAAAACTGGTTGGTACTCAAATTCTATCTGCTTCGTTATTTTTGGCTCCTTTCATCATATTGGAAAACAATTTGAATGGTAGCTGTAAATGAGACCTATCATGACAACATGCCCAGGTCACTAACTTTCCTGGCATGGGTAAGGTACGGAGAGCTGTTGACTCATTTTGAAACTCAATCTTAATTCATGGAGGAAAAGAGTTAAATGTGCTCTATGCATAAAGCCAGTTTTACAGGCTCTGGTTCTCCAGACTGCGGTAAAAGATGACTTTTTTAAAAATAAAATTAAAATTTATCACAAAAGAATTTGTCAGTTATTTCATAAGTTCTGTCATACCATGCTGCATAAAATGTAATGAAACTCCCAGCTTTCTGCAGCCATTCTACTGATTTTCACTCCTTCTGTGCAATGCTGCTCTCTCTGTATAATTAAGCTTCTGAAGAATCCCTTTCACGCTTTTTTTTTTTTTTGAATTTTGTTTTTTGCCATGGGCAAGAACAGAGACTTGAAGCTTTGTGACTGAGATAAACACTCTCAATTGGCCATTAGCCCCGGGGCTTTTATCCTGGCCTCATTGCAGGTGGGCATATTATGGTACCTGCCATATGCTCCTGCTATGAGATGCAACTGGCTTAACCCTTTCCCCCTTAAAGCGGCCAAAACCGGCTGGTGGTCAAATGTCGTCTGCTTCAACGTTTTCAACCGATTTCAACAGCAATGAAAAACAATTTGACGGAGAATTGAAGATGAGACCTGTCAAGACAACATGACCCATGCCGAGGAAAGCTGTTGACTCAGTCTTAATTCAAGGGGGAAAGGGTCAATTTATTGTAAATCAGCTTCTGGATGGAACTATTTTGCTGACCAATATGGGGGGTGGGGGGGGGAAGAGATGGGGGATCCAGGATTTTCAGCAGGGAGGCTCTAGTTCTAAATTAAAGACAGTGATGAGCACCCAAGGCACAAAGTCCTCCTAGAGGGGTCTGGGAGCATACCACGCCTGAAAATTTTGGAAAAAAACAAAGCAAAATCCTGCATTCTGGTGCATTTTAAGGTATAAAGATGACATGAATGAGGGTAACAAAAATACAGAAATTAAATGTGTTTCTAAACCCTTTACCACATGTACATTGTTGGTCAAGAGCAGGGAGGGATTTTGCCCCCCCCCCCAACACCCCCCTGGATCAGTGCCTGCAAGAAGCCTGCTAATACCATTGTTCATTTGAGTGCAAATTCAGGTTCATGCATCTTTTGGACAACACAAAGTAATGTCACACTATGCATTTTTCAATCCAAGAAACTAAATTCTTGATGTGAAAATTTAAATTACATACCTCCTTTTTTGTCAATAAGTTGTATATATTGAGCTTTTAATCTTAACATATTTGTTCACACAATTTTTTCCTAATTTACAATTTAAATACAATCCATGACCCTAAAAAGTTGTGATTTTATTCTGTAAAGGTTCTTATTTTCATAGGTATTTAATTTCACAAGTTTGTTATCTTATGTTTCTCACTGGTATTTAATATCACAAATTTGCCGGCACATATATGGAATATTAAATAATTCTTTATTTCACGCCTCTTACACACAAAAAAAAAAAAAAGAAAAGAAAAAAAAAAAGATGAATAAAAGTTCTGCAAATTTAAGAATGCACAGCAGTATTTACCATTATAGTGACAACCATCACACTAACGAAAGTAGTAAAGCCTTCAAAATTACCAATTTTTAGTACTGGTTGACGGCAGCTAACTATGACAGCACTATGTTCTTGACCTGCTGACACGACACCCAAGACTTGAGCTGAACCTAGTGGTAGTTATCGCAAGCCACCATAAGTCATACTGCAAGTTTTGCTTTCAAAAACAGTGCAATAGAAAGTCTTTTGAACTCCCATAAATTTAGATATTGATCATGTGACCCTGACAACCTGAAATAATGTAGAATATGCTTCAATTGCTTCAAAAGCAGATGAAACCTGGATCATTAATGTGCACCTATGTTTTTTTATAACTTCATCACTTCTCATCACAAATACTTTGACTGTACCCTCCTCCAGCCCAGCCAGCCACCCCCCCCCCCCGCCATCCCCCCCCCCCGACCCACACACACACACAAACATCATCAATGCTACATATCTTCCCGACCTCCCTGCAACAACACACACATACACAAATCTGTGTTATGCATTGGTCCTAGGAATCTGTAGTTCAGATCATTTTAAAAGCAGTGACGTTCCCATTACCGTGATTAAACCTTTCCTCATCACAATGAGACTCATCAATAGCTTTCCTGGGCAGGGATTGGGTTCATCACAAGGAAAGCAAATGACCTGAGGCGGGCCATTATGATAGGTCTTCAGTCTTATCTGCAACTCTCAGGGAAAAAAAATGTTTCCCATTGACATGAAATTAACTAAAAACATTAAAAAGACAGGGCAGTTTGACAGGCTCTGAACAATGTAATCACAGAAAAAATTTGCACTTATTTCCTTGTCTGCAGAGTAACAGTACACAGATGGATGCATCAACTCGTGAGACCACACACACACAAACTTAATATATCACCAATACTGACAAAGTGTGCAGATCAATATGTACTGGAACATTAGTTCCAACCCATCACAAGCCTCCATCTGTCTCAGAAGTACTTGGCAGCTATTGCTGCAGCAATTGGTAAATCCCAACCTCCCCATTCTGAGCTGTCAGCTCACACATGGTCCATCAAAATGGCTGAAAGAAAATCTACTGTTATTTCTTTTCTTTGTATGGATGGCAAATGTACAGGTGATGAATGCTGTTAAATTGTTCTGCATCAAAGTCATTGACGCAGGCTTTGTCGGAATCAATTCCCCATTAAATGGTTCTGTGCATCTGCAACGTTCTGCATGAGATAAAGTGATTAAAGCAATTTCTCAGAGGATCCGTGCATGAATATGCATCTCATACATCAGTATGCATCAGACTGGTACCACGCTGGAGACAAAATCTTACCCATGAGTCAGCCAGGCCAAGCCCCTTCACCAGACATTACATGTTCCCAACATTGTTTGAAATGCAAACACTATCCTCTTCCTTGTACAACAAATTTTGGATGGTTGATTTTTATAGTTGTATTTTTGCAGATAACAGTTCCCATAGAATAAATGTTTGGCAGCCACCCACAAAAGTGAACAAGCAAGTACCAGAAAAACTGAAAATTCAAAATGTCCATACTGACCACGATAAAATAACATTTCATATGATACTTTCTTTCTTTCTTTTTTTTTTTTTTTGGATATGAAATTTAAATTATGGCCCATGGAGAACAAAGCACCGTGTTCAATTGTACATAGTAGCCCCATTGCACTGAAGCAGATTGTGTAAGGCGGTCTTACAATCCACTGGAATCCAGGTGGGATATTTCTTCATTTTCACGCATTGCTCAGGTGGATGGCACTAGATTAGCTAGTATTTACCCTGATAGGTGTCTGTCCCCAGGTCAGGTTCAAACCTGTAAACCTGTAACCTTCTGGCCTACTGGTTTACCACTACGCCATGACTGAGGACTCACACAGCTGTAAATCTTGACATTCACCTGAAGTTCTGTAGAAAATACCACATATAGAGCATCAACGGTTGGGAACAATTCTGAAAAGCAGATATGGACGATCAGGCTTTGGACAATGCAATTCCTTTTAATGGGCTTACAAGTAACAAATACAAATATACGATATACAACAGTGAGTAAGTTCCAGGCTTTGAAGACTTAAGACCATTCTGTTAACACATATGGTATGACCTGCATGAACAGATCTTCACCTGGTTGGATAGCCATCTGAGACTGGAGATGTTAGCCAATTATAAGCCGCCTGATACCTCCACGTAGGTGTACAGGCTTTCAAGTCTCCATCAGAGGTGAAAGCTTAGCAATGTGTGACCTATGTGAAATCTACGTGAGACCGTGGTCTTCCTTTTATTTTTTAATCCAGGATCGCTAAGTGCAGGATTTGCTTCAAAGGTCTTTCCCATCACTCAAAGTGTCTGCCTTGCTTAAACTCTCCGCGGCCGGACACATTTACTTGGACATGCCTGTGCCCAAGCCTTGTACGTGGCTACCTAAATAACTTTTATGGCTTCGCCATTAGTTCCCATTCATGCCCTCAACTTCCTGCCTGAGCCCCTCCACACATGCAAGTACCTGACATTCCAGTGTCTCTTCATCCCCCTTTGCCACAGAGGGTGCCTTTTCCTAATTTCTAAATTGATGCCTCGGGATTATGGTATTTGACTGAGCATGCTGAGGTGCATTCATGTTATAATTTCCCCCAATGAAGTGCCCATCCAAGCCATCTTTTAAAAAATTGTGTGATTTGTTGATAAAATTTTGGGGCAGATAAAAGCCAAATGAGATCAGTATAACTGGATTTATGGTACATAAGCACTGTTAATTCTAAAATGCTATACATGTACATGTATATTCTGTGCAAAATGCAGGGTTCGAAATTAGCGGGTGTCTAGGTGCCCAGGGCAACATTCATTTGTGTCATTCACTGCGGTAGCTGGTTTCCCATGGGGCAACTTTCTATCTTCAGCAGGACATGTCATTTCCTACAATAGAGGCAACATTAAATACAATTCCTAGAATCTTCTTTGTGTGGAAACACTGTTTTTATAGCAGTGACAAATATAGCTCTTGTTCCTTTATATTTGCAACACTTTATATATCAGTGTCTTTTGATAAGATAACTACATTCTCATGTGGTGAGAAACTGGGCAACTTTCTGGGGGCTTGGGCAACTTCTAAAAGTGCTGTGGTTGCCCAGGGGCAACTTCAAAAAAAAGTTAATTTCTACCGCTCAAATGCTATACATTCTGTTTACAACAAGCTACCTCGAAGACTGCGACATGTTGAACATAGCAGCGGCAAAATTGAGGTAAATTTACCTTGTGTCACAAGTGATTTTTTCACTTTCTAATCACTTCACAAGGTAAACATGATATTGCTCTTCCCTATACCTGGTTTAGCTGGTAAACAGAACACCAAAAAAAAGTTGATGCTGCAAGACTCAGTATCAACTTAGAACCCACAAATATATTTTATAAGTGCATAGTTCATGTCATTTACAACTGGAAAACATGCTTTCCCTCTTTTGTCTATGCTCCTGGTAAACAGGGGCTGACACAGAGGTATTCAAAATTGAATTTGTACTGATCTACATAATGGCACATCAGGACAAATTCATCAGTGGAATTGACATGCTTTCTTCTTAAGTACACACAACTTGTGGTAAGTTAAGCTGCAATGTGGATTATTGGATGTTCAAATTTCTGATTTATTGCTTCAAACATCCTTAATATCTGTCAATGCATTTGCCAATCTTCACACAAAAAAAAAAACCTTTTAAATATCCAGGACCATTTATCAGCCTTTTTTTTATTTGTAAGAGCTGGAGAATGCCAGTCTTATTGCACTCTGGAACTTGAATAACTACCGCCTTATAGTCATATGTGTCGTCTAGTGCATGATCACACAAACTCATCTCTAAACGCAGGCAAGTTATATGTTAACAATCCCGAGTGCATTTAACATTTAATTTGAGTCACAAACACTGCAGTTTCCCTGTATTTCACAAAGACACTAAAAATGTAACAGGTGATAATTTAAATACTGATACGGTGTCTATGAATGAGTGGTCTAATAGATGGCTTGTTACATTCACTTCTAACTACAAAAGAAACAGGGATTATATCTAGGAAGCAGAATAGTGTCAACACTCTGCTTAAATTTGACAATGTACAACTGAAGAATGTAGATTTTCATAAATATCTTGGAATTACCTTTGATCTCACTTGGAACACGCATATACAAAACCTTATTGTAAAGGGCAACAAGACGATTAATATTCTAAAAGGTTTACAGTATTCTCTACAGTGTTCAACATTAGAAATTATTCATTTTCCAATATATGCCGATTGTTTGAGTATGGAGGTATTGTGTAGGATGGATGTACCAAGACCACGGCGTTATCATTAGAGAGAGTTCAGTTGGAGGTAGCCTGCGTTGTTACTGGAGCAATGAAGAGAACACCTTCATATGAAGCATACGAAGAAACTGGATGGGAAACTCTGGGAAAGTTACGTACATGTACATAGGTAAAATCCATTCTCAGATGCATGTAGGCTGCACCCAACTGAACTATAATCTATTTAACATGAAATTGGTACACTCTCCTATTTGTTCTTGTGGAAAAGGTAACAATGATATCTTGATTTTTTTTTCCTTGCTTTGTGGTAATTATGTTTTACAGCACGAGGAATTACATTATAACACTTTGAAATACACTTCCTTTTCATTGGCCTCATTGGCCACCATTCTTCATGGCTCAAAAAAAAGGTACAATTGACTCAAACCAGAACATGTTTAAACTAGTTCATAAGCATATTCAAGACACGGGGAGGTTCCTAAGCAAGTAATCTAGGAACCTTCCTACTTGGTTGATACATTAAGCCCACTATCTGTGGTGTTTTGTATTGGAACTTCTTCATGAAGTACCATGGTTGTACTCATATGTGACTTCTGTTTCACTATCCTACCTTTGTACTTATATTTACTTTTACTTTCTTTTTATTTATTATTCTTTTTCAAGAGAGGTTCATATAGAGCCTGGCCCTGTTCATCAATTGCAGTTATAAAATATGATTAAAACAATAACAGGTGAATGCCGGTCTTCACCTCCTGATGACCTTGAAAGTAGGTCAAGGTCGCTGAATGTCAAACTCATCCGACCTTTTCATGAGATGCTGAGGGTTAAACATCTGTTACCCATGCATATAATATCTATCCCTTAAATCTGTGGTTTCTCTACTGTTAACTTTTTTTACCCCACAAAATTACATTGGAATATCAAAAATTTCATTTTCACGACAATCTTTGCTTCAGATTTTTTTTCCAATACCAGTGGAAACCCCTTGTTCAAACCCTTGATCATGGATCATTGGTTTCCAAGAACAGACTGAGACAACATGTACCCATTATACCCCTGGCAGTATCACCAATGACTACTGAATGGTATGTAAGATTGCATGGACCTCAGACCATCCCATCAACATACTGTTCCTTTCCCTGGTTGTGTTGATGATGTGTGTATGCATGTGGTCCATAATCAACCTACCACATAACCTCAGCATAATCTATGATACCCGTCAGAGGTTTCATGATCGGCATTTTCGTGCTCGAACTGACCTTTTTGATACATCATTTTTTCCTTACACAGCCAGGCTCTGGAACCAACTTCCCCTCGAGACTCGGAATTCTCCTTCATTACAGATATTTAAATCTAAAATAATCCAAAAAAATCTCCCCCCCCCCCCCTATAAAATTCCAGGAACTTCATAACATTGGCCATAGATTTCTTTCAGTTCAACATACACGTCTCCATCTAGATGCATGTCAATTCAATTTGCATTTATTTAAAATTGGAGTAAAAGGTTCTGCTAAATGTTTTTGTGGCTCATCTAGGGAAGATACATGGCATTATTTCTTTATCTGTCCCTCATATGCTGCCCCATGATCAGCTTTGCATGACTTGATTTCCAGTCTTGCACTATTTACCATACAACCAGTACTATATGGCTCTCATGAAGCTTTACTTGAGCAAAATGTTGAATTTTCATTAGTGATGCAAGAATATATTTCTAGGACTAATCTTTTTAACACAATACGTATTGGCTCATTCTGTACATTGTATTAGCATCTTTATTTATATGTATTCTTATTTAAAATCTATGATTGGTCTAATTCACCACTTTAGTGGTTAATATTTTGCCCCGCTGTCTGTCTTGTCTTGGTGTCAGTCGTCTTTCGCATGTATCTGTGTGTCTGGTATTGTCCTGGTCATTTGACCTTTACAGCAAGAGGGATTTACATAGGGCTCTGTCCTCTTTCCCAATTGTTATCAATTATTACTGTTACGATATGTACTGTAATGTCCAATAAAATATGTTTAAACCAACCTCAGCTGACTGACAAGTCAGCTGAGGTAGTTTTAGGGCTAACATGGTAACAGACCATGTGGTTGGCCCGACCTAGCTTTTTGTACACATGACAGACAAATCCACTCAATTCCTTTTGTTTTGTAAAGTGTCCCTTTCGCATTATTTCCCCCCCCCCCCCTTTAACTATGTTTCCATCAACCTGAATTCCCCTCGCCCCACAACAAAGGGCTATAAAGAAAACCTACAAGTAATAAACAAAAAAAACATTTTTGCACTTGAACATCCCTGATGTACCTAAAGACATACCCGAAAAAGCTGTTGTGGTACCTTGTTTTTTTGTTTTTTTTGCGTGTTTTTTATTTTTTTTTATTTCCTTCTTTCTTACTAATGGAGAGGAATGAAAATTGCAGGTTGGGCCTATATGGTGTTTTTCTTTTCTTCCTGGTAATTGATGGAAGTGCACCAAGTACACAGACATATAGCCTGCATGCCCGTACCCCCTGCTCATGACTTTTAATTTCCAAGAGACTATTTAAGTAAAGTGCACACAAAGGGGAGCATTAAGGCTCAGGCATACATGTAGTTTTCAGTCTTTGTACAATTTAAACAAGAATAGCTCAGTGTTTTTTTTTTTTTGTGAGTCTATAGCAATTTCACCCTGTAGTAATCAAGTATGTAACTTCATCCTTTCTTCCTTAAACCAAGTGAAAACTGACTGCATGTAAACTGTTTTGTGTGCTCCAATGGTTTGTTTTGTTTAACCTTTGCATCCTCCAGTCATGCAAGAGCACCCACATGTAAATTTTCCACTGCTTCAATGTTTTTACATAAATTTCGTGTTAGCGGATAATATTTTTTGCTGAAAAGTGTGGACAAGACTTCTTATGATAGCATTCTCCAGGTCAATAGCTTTCCTTGGCATGGGTTGCATATGACCTCCTAGCCAAGCAAAAGACAGCTATTGACTCAGTCTCATGCTGACCAGGAAAGATTTTAGTTTTAGTGTTAATGAAAAAACAAGAGGACTATGAGTCATGTGCTCAGCTGACCCTGTGCACAAAAACCTAGCACTTACAGAAGGGGAGTTTAATATTGTGTAATACAAAAGTGCCAGTTATCCTTGCAATGCAATACCAAACTTTCACATGATACACATTTAAGATACATTTGGTATCATTAGCCGTATTCTCCCTCGAAATATTGAATTAATGTATATTTAACATAATTTGGTTTACATCCCCTGTAATACTGTAGGTATCCCACCATATTTCAGCGTGTCCTTGTCTTTTTGGCTGATTGGCATTCCCACCAAGTTTTGTCATGAACACCAATATTGCTAGCAACCTTGATTTTCATACCCTCTTTAAGTCCTGAAAGTTGTATGGAGTTAACTTGATAACTGTGGACTGTATCACATTCACAGAAAACAAGTTCACAGATGAATGGACGAACAGATGGACAGACATGATGGATCATACAAGCTCTGCAACCTGGGGTCAGCTGAGCTACCAAAACTGATCAAAATAAATATTAAGATTAAACTGAAATATTGTTGAACAAATCCAAAAATCACTGGGCCATGCATGTTGAACAAATTTGGTAGAGACCCACCCAAGGCACATTCCTATCAAGTTTTAAGAGAATCCAGCTTTTGTAGAAGTGGAACTCAAAATCCTGATAAATGATCATCTTAGATTGGGGTACGTAGGGTCCTATAGATTTATTGCCAGTCAGGTGGCCCAACACTAAAAATGTGACACAAGAAACAAGCCTGATCGTGATCACACCTACCCAGCTACCTTAGCATTCATTTCAAAGGCTTTCAGTAGCATACCAGCATACCTGTGGGGGGTGGGGGGGCAACCTCTTAGATGATTTTTTAATGAAATTGTCGAGGTGTGTAAAACTACACACTGCACTTGCATGAACTTTCTGTTGCTGATTTGTTTTCTGAATAATTTATCAAAGTCTGCTACAATACACTTACGCCAGCTCTTATAAACATGTACTTATGGTAAGTGCACATGGAAAAAAAATGGTTACAGCCAGTGACTAATATGCGATGGAACTGTTTGCTCTACATATTCTGCCATATAAGCAATTCTTTGAGGGTTTTTTTTCCATTAATGTATCAAGACGAAATGACTGGAATATGTTTTATCCCCAGTAAACTCATTCCCTCCCAGTCCCTGATTGTAATTTCAGATACATTTACCTACATTTAAGACAAACAAGAGGCCCATGGCCCTAATACTCTGCTGGCACCATGGCTACACCTACATCTTCATTTTAAAGTTGCGAGTCCTCAAGTACCTTCTTAACACATAAACCTTATGCGAGTTTACTGTCTCATTTGTCCATCAAATGGTACTTCACTCCACATGTACTCATAGCTTATTTGTGCAATTCCTGTGACAGATATTGTTGCATATGCCAAGACAATAATGAGTCAGTCCTTAACTTTATGTTCTCAGTGACCTTGGGATAGAAAATCAAGGTCATCCAGATTATGTAATACAAAAGACCCATGGGTCTGGTGTTGTGCTGACATTGCTATTGACGCCCAAGTTACACCTTGCCATTACAAAATCACCTCTATCAACTTTACAGGCATGATGACCTCACAAAAATAGTCAAGGTCACTGATATTGTATAACATTCTAGCACTGGACATGGTCCATATATCCTAGAAATTTGGCAAGTATAATCTGATTACTTTCCAGAAATGGAATTTTATTTCTAAAAAAATTTTGGTTTATAATTTACATTAAATTATAGGTGGCACCACTAGCATCATTAGCAACTTAGATTTTGACCTCCCTAACAATCCCACCACATTTGGTGAAGATCCACCACAAATTAAAGATGCTAGAGTGTTCACAAGATTTTCATATTTTGACCCCTATGTTGCATAATATTGTAGGTCGTGCCACCAACATCAAAAGAGACCTAGATTTTCATACACCCTATAAGTCCTGAAAGTTATATTGGGCTAACTTGAAACTGTGGATGGTATTACAGTCACAAGATTCTCACATTTTGACCTATATATTACACAATACTATAGGTGGCGCCACCAACATTGATGTGGACCAAGATTTATAAAGGACTAATTTGAAAACTGTGGACGGTATGACGTTCACACCCCAAAACTTTATGGATGGACGGACAGAATGACGGACAGACAGACATGAGTGATCTTATAAGCTCTGCCACCTCAGGTCAGCAGAGCTAAAAACTGCACATTCAAATTCTTTGTATGGAGAGTTTTCATTCAGGTACCAACTTGCATCATGTCATATCAGTGGTTTTCACATTGCCCACTAAGCCATGCTACAGCTGCTGCTATGGAAACTCTGGCATGACTTGCCAGGCAATGCAAAAACCACTGATCTGGGCCTCCACCACCATACAGGTACAGTGAAACCTGTCTTAAAAGACCACCTATACAGATAAGGTCTTTCAAAGCAGGTGGTCTCTAATTGAAGGTACTGAAAACATAAAAAGTACTGAGCAAAGTGTCTTGGAAATGTAATCTTTCCAGACAGGTGGTCTCTCATGAGGGTGGTCCTTAAAGAGGGGAGCCATTGTAGTATGAAATGAGGTAGCCATACTTTTCTGCTCAAGTCATGCTTCGCATTTTTGCAAATCAACCAACAAGTGCATTTAGTCGTGAACCCCTGGCACTGCTGAACACAGCAAGCACTCTCCACTTACACTCAGTTGAAAATAATGAAAAAGAAAACCATTGACCATTTTACTGACCCATGGCTCCACAGGAAATAGTTCAGCAGATAAATAGTGGAATGTGATTTGTATCTAATTTACCATGACTAATATCATGTTTCCTCCTCTGCTTTCTGCCACTGGTTTCATTCAATCGTCACACACTGTGATCGGATACATTGTTTCCACTGCTGAAAGATATCCTTAAAAAAAAGTTGACTTCCTTGCCTGCACTGCACTAAATGACCTGTCATGAGCAACCTTTTTCACAAAGCTGATTTTATAATGATTGTGCAATAGAATAACTTTGTATGTCTGATTTTTCTGCCCTCCACCCTCCATCCCCATAGCTTTCCTCCCTGCAGCTTTGAATCACAAACACATGATAATTGTTTACAACAAAACACAGTCATGATGTGTGTGATTACTAACGATTTTTACTCTTTCCAATAATGTCTACACAATGATAATCACATCCAATATAAATTACTCCCACTCCTCTTCCCACTTATAACAAGCACAAATTATTGGAAGGATCAATGTCCCTGCACAACAATATTTTTCATCTGCCACATAAAAGGATCTATACAATTAAATATCATGACAGGCAACATGGAGAAAATGACAGAGCAATAGAACTGAAACCTGAAAAGTAGAACATCATGCAGAGTCAAAAGTTATGTTTAAAACAGGATTTTGTGCACATCTTTGGTGGTGGTTTTTTGTCTTTGTTTTTTGTTTTTTCTCTTTTTCATTTTTTCCCCCACTGAGTTCTTCATTTTCATGGCCATTTTCTTCTGATTGTTCCTCTCCATCTTTCACCATCAGTATGATCAGCTCAGTCTTCATTCATAAAATCTCAGTGCAACATGAAAATCAAGGTCTTCTCACGAAGGAAGCGTTTTCCCAGCAAATTATTTTGTAAGTGAGCATGTAACTAGGCTATAAATTTCACTGTCGGGTTAGGACGTCTCCAATTTGCATTTTTACTTTTGCTGATAATTAAGTCCTGCACGCCAAAGGAGCTTTACACCATACATTCAAACTATTTTGAGCAACTCTCCCCCCCCCCCATGCTTCCATCAGATTTAGTTTGCTGATAAATGTGCCTTATTTGCTTTCATACATAACATCACAGAAACTATGGAAACAGAAAGTAAACAAACTGAAATTTGATCATCACAAACTAAACTATGCTCATTTAATTCCAGTGTGACACAGTGAGTCCTCTATTGGAGGTCAATGGTATCTGTAGTTCTTACAATATAGCATATAGAGCACATGGCCAAGACTAGCTTTTTAAATGATGGAGTCAAAGGTTAAAGTCACAGAGACCTAATTTTGGTATACGACTCCACCCCCCACCCCCACCCCCCACACACACCTTAATCCCCAAAAAGTATCCACTCATTGAGTTTGGTATCCATATTACAGAATAGGAAATATGGCTCATGTGGTCACAGAAAGGTCAAGGCCACAGTGCACTTAATTTTGGTACCTAACACACTCTTATCCCAAGTAGAACAATGACCAGGTCATCAAGGGCCCCTCAAGCATATTTTTACAGTCATGTGACTTTTCCTGGAAGTCAAGGGCAATCACATGTGAATTCCTAAGCTATCTGGGTGCATACAGATGCAAGTTTGAAGCAAGCCTGTATTGCCATATGATCTTCACCTTTGCCCTGTAGGTCATTTTTCAGCATTGCTGGGTAACATCATTTTTATGCTTCAGAAGTATCATTCGAAGTCCTACTTGGATCCATTTGATCCGTGTTTACCCAAGTTGAATAAACTTTACTATACACTTCCTTGACCTTTGACCGCAAAGTCACCTACCCATAAGCATTCTCACTAAAAGTTTTACCTCAATCCATGTTTAAATCAAGTATGATGAATTTCTCCCAAATCCTTCCATGTACTGCATGAAACATATTTTTCAAATAGCCATGTGATCTTGACCTTCAATCCATGTTTCAATTTAGTGTGATGAATTTCTCTCAAATCCTTCTATGTACTGCATGGAACACATTTTTCAAACAGCCCCTTGACCTTTGACCTCAAGTACACTTGTGACAAGTCAAAAGTGAACTCTCCTCTAGATACAACAAGGCTTAAAGCCTGGAGGTGGGGCTTTTTGTTGTTTTTCCTTTGTTTTCATTAGGGCATGAACATATATTTACATGTATAATATACATATACATGTATATGAAATTTGGGTACATACGTCACTGTGGCTGCTTTACATATGTCATAACACATTACGCGTGCGCATAAACGATCTCCATAATACGCTCGCTCCCACGCTAGTTTGATTATGTCGAAAGTAGACGACAACAGATGCAAAAAATCTATCTATTTTCTATTCTGTCCTTTCTTCAAACAATATACATCAAAGTGAAAGATTCGTGTTATTCACAAACAGTAAAATCAGCGCATTGCGCTTCTTTCCTATAACCCGAACGGTAATAAGATCTAATAACATTGCACTTGCACAGCATTATTTATTTACCTACATTATGCTAATGACATTCAAGCCGATGAACAAAACGATGGTCTTTTTGTACAAATGTAGGACTTAAAACCTCCACAAAAGACACAGATGCCACTTATGCCGTCGGACTATTGATTCTTGGTACTAACTATCTTTGAAACGTCTTGATATATTTCCATCGCCGTTCAAAAACAACTGCTGGAACCCGGCAAAATATAAAATACGCATTGCACAGTAGGACCCGGCAAATGTACCAATCACATATACACATTGTAAAATCTGCACTCGAACCGGCAATATTTCGTTCCATCTCCGAACCCAATTGAATTCTTTCTATTCACCCACTTTAAACCACTTTACATATTGCGCCAAAATAGCGTACTTGCACAAGAATTGTAAGGGGAAGTGATAACTTGATTACATTTTCTCGTGGACTTTTTAGATCACTGTAACGAATGCTCAATGGATTTTTTCCATCTGATGCATCTTTGGACGTGTTCAGACTGGTAACTGTCTGGATATGCAAAAACCTACGGAGAGCCTCATTGAGCTGACAAAAGTTCAAAGTTCACAGATTTGACGTCATATTCACGCACGAATACAAGCAAAATACGGAACTTCTTTAAACCAAAAGATCCTGATAATGTGCATAGATCAATAAAGAATATCTACATTTTACATCAGCAATGAGCAGTAATACCAGTGTTACCATTAAGAGCACAAATAAAAGAAAATAAGCAACACCTTTTTAAAATCTGTTTCTTGTTTGCACCAGAATACATAACGTTCGCCATATGTGCATCGTTGGCACATTCTAACAGTTAGGCATTTTCAGCTAACAGTTAGGCATTTTCAGCAATTGTGACCAGTGGTGACAGAGTATTTTCTCTTATTAAACCCTTCACGTATCAGTCTTGTTTATTTTGCCGATATCAAGTGTTAAGAATAAAGTCTTGTCACAAATCAGGACTATTAACACGACAGGAATAGTTCCTGGTTTTCAAATATTGAACTTTTTAGGTCTACTATGTACTATGTACATGAGAGGGGGTCTCCTTATGGAGCCCCACCTAAAAAATGTTTAAATATAAGGCACATCTATCGCATACTTCTCAAGATATTGCACAGAAACAGATTTACATTGCTATGCCAATGTGACGTTGATGTTTGATGTCAAGGTCACGAAAAGCATTATGTAGCAAAGACCTATATAAATACATATTACCACCAAGTTTGATGAACTTGCGTTGAATTGTTCTGGAGATATTGCATAAAACTCCACTTTAGTTGTAAGCTCCTGTGACCTTGATCTTGAGGTCAAGGTGATCCATAGACAATCCCAGCCAAGGTCTGACCTAGATGCATACTTTGACCACCTTTGAAGGCAACTGAATAATGATGTGGAAAATTATTGTCCGGAAATGAAAAAGAGACGGATAGACAGACGTCTCTACTATGATACACTAATGTAGAAAAACATGACCCATATTCATAAATATCAAACCCAACAATGAAAGCAAAGAGATTCCAGAGTTACCAAAGCATCAACATTCATCTTCCAATACCAATGTGAAGAAACAAATTTCACTCCTGACTTGAGACAGCCAGTCACCCACAAAAGGCAAATGGTGGTTTTAAACCGGTCCTTTCCATATTTGAAATATTCTTCATTAAATACAGACTATACGGACGTACAGATGGACCAGTTGATTACAATAGGGCTCCGCATCATAGATGCGGAGCCCTAAATTAAGGTTGGACAGACATATGGGTGAGAACCTATGGTTGAGAAAAGAGCTGGAGAAATTGTTTTGTCAGGACTCTAGTTGCCAAACCCAGCATGAAGACCTTCAGTACACATATATTCAAATATAATCTGGGGAACACAAAAGTGAATAGTCCCATTAGTTTCACATCTCAATGCTGGACACACTTTCTCGCCAATTCTTGACGTCATCTCAATTCCTGGCCTTTTCTCTACACTGAACCGGACCATAAACTTGGCTTGGGGGGCCACATTACACAACTCAATAATTACGCATCATATTTGCTGCAGTTTACATTCATCAAACCTTGTGTTAACTCAATGGGACTGTTTACTTTTTTTTTTCTTTCTCTTTTTCTTTTCTCCAGTGTATATACAGGTTCCATCTGAACTTTAAAATGGTCACTAGATCTGCAAAGCATGCTGTATTATGGCAGATCCACCTTAGGTTATGGCACGTTTCACCACAGTGTGTAGACATAATGAGGACAATGTCTCCGCAGGATCAACAGAGCTACCTTGCTACATCCCACAGTGGCAATAAGTTGCAATAAAGGCAAGGTAAAGAGAGAACACTACACTTACACAAACATATACTTTCACCAACTTATTGTGAATGCACTTAAGAGCGTCTGTCTTTGTATCTATCTTTTATCAAAGTATCAGGTGGATAAATCAAAATCAATGAAAAGTATGTAAGTTATAGCTGAGATAATCCCCATCTGAAGCACTTACAATGCTTCCTGTTAGACATTGCCTCCTATGTTTATCAGCACAACCCCCTGCTGATAAGCAAAAATCTATTGGATCCACTCAAGCCCACGACGGAAACAAATAATTAATTTGGCCTCATACGTAAGTTATCTAGGACTGGCATATCCAGTTCAATTGGGTGAAATGTTTACACTGGTTAAATCTACCTGTGGCTGTGGTTAAGCAGCATGCAATTCCTTTTGTGTTACATCTGAATGACGCACATTCCCCCTGGACTCTCAACGTCACCAATCTAGCTCCATCCCCCAGCTGTAACGAAACACTAAACTCAGGAGAATATCAGATAGTACACTACCAACACTGGGAAAACAGAATTAATGGATCTCTTTGGCTGCAATCAATAGTAATGAATAATTTGCATACATCTTTTCGAGCTGGTAAAGTGGAAGTTAATCCAGGGCATGTTTGCCATGTTTGCTCACATTTGGCTTTTGCGGATCCAGTTGCTGGTAGTCGATTATTTACACGTACATACAACAACATGTATCCTGGTTGGCATGGTAATACATGTATACCACCACGTGTTACCAATACCACTGACTTTGTAAAGATGTTCCCCAGAAGCAATATTACCTGATACATTTCACATTTAGAATTTTAAGGAAACACGCTTATCACCAACAACTCCTTCCATACCCAGAAAATAGTTTGAACCACACACTCAAAAGGACGTTCACCTAGGCGCTTCTCTCTCTCTCTCTCTCTCTCTCTCTCTCTCTCTCTCTCTCTCTCTCTCTCTCTCTCTCTCTCTCTCTCTCTCTCTCTCTCTCTCTCTCTCTCTCTCTCTCTCTCTCTCTCTCTCTCTCTCTCTCTCTCTCTCTCTCTCTCTCTCTCTCTCTCTCTCTCTCTCTCTCTCTCTCTCTCTCTCTCTCTCTCAAAAATGTTACATAAAAGTCTCTGTTCCAATTCAGCACAGGTTTACACTAGTGTCCAAAATTAGAGCAGTCTCAGAAACAGTGAACCCAGGCTACTTGGCCTGGAGGGTTGGAGAAACCTTGACCTGACTTCCTGGGGGTGGGGACAGGAAGTATGAACATATCAAGCATCTGGATGTACTCATGTACAGGTAAGAGCTGATGTGCAAGAGGCTGATATGGGGCCCCAATTTACGCCAGATGACGTCAAAGACAGCCCCAGCGAGGTAGTTCCCCAGGGCAGACAACCCATCAAACTCTGGTCATTAATCACATTACACTTGTAATCTAGAGAGGGGGCCATTACTTGAGACCACTTGCCTCACTTAGCCAGCTGGGTGGACCCACAAATGTTTCACCATTACATGAAGTACACACCACCAAACACAAGATCTTTTAGCAGTACAAAAGCTACAGACCTCAACAAATAAGAGCATCATTGATACTGATGCTTACTTGGCAGTGTTCTCATAATGATGATCAACTATTTGCATTTGTTCAATCTGTCATTCACACCTTGTGCAAGACCCCATGGAGGAACAAAAATAATCAAAATGTCTTTACATATAGTTTCTGGCAAAGTAACAAGAGGGCTTTGAGAACAGTCGGTGCTCAGCTGACCAAATCACATAACTCCCCACCACATTAGATCTGCTACACCTTGTTTCAAAGAAAAGCACAGATCTATACAAGCATTTACAATGGTACTGTTTCACTGCTGTGCTTTTATTTATTCTATACCTGCATCCATATAACCTTGAAAATGGTCGTGGTGCAGACTAGGTAGTCCGGTGTTCCATAGTAAATTGTTCATACCCCGGCTGTTTCTGATTGGTTGTGGAAAATCCACAAAGCAAATGGCCCTGTGTTTTCATAAAAGAGGTCCTCAAACATTTTTTTCAAAACTGACCAAAAAACAAAAATAAATGATAAATAAATTAATTAAAATTTAAAAAAAAAGAATCTGTAGTAGAAACCTGTCTAAAGTACATCCCCTGTGAAGAATGTCTGTTAAAAAATTCTGGAGATAACCAAATATGCATGCATTTACACCAATGTCCCTTTTCTAACCATGCTAACACATCTCTTAAGATCATAACATGAGTTCAAAATTTTTAAAAAAATCAGAACATGACAATGCTGTCCACCTTGTAATGATTTATAGTGGAGACAAGTCAAGGTACATTCTGACCATGTTTGAAGAGAATCTTGCAACTAATTTTTGAGAAGTCAGAAATTTTGGAAACCCCAAAAATAAAAAAAACAAGAGGCTCATGGGCCTAATGCTCTGCTGCCCACCATCATTTTCTGAAATGTATTCAATCCACGAACTTGAAAAATTGATTAAGGTTAGCCATATTATGTAATATCGAACTTCCACATGATACACATTTGTGGTACATTTGGCATCATTTGCCTTATTCTTTATCAAGATATTGAATTGAATGTCCTTTTCTTAAGTGCTTAATGACCTTAAAAATAGGTCAAGGTCACACAATCATTGGGTCATGGTGACCAATAATGTAGGTCACCACGGAGAGTCTTATATACAATGTACTTAAGTGCAATTTTGATCTGGAGGCTCAATTCTCCTTGCCACTGATGTCCACACTACACCCTACCGTTACAATATCACTGGGTCATGGTCACCCAAAAAGTAAGTCACCAAGTAGAGTTTTATGTATTATGTAATCAAGCGCAATTTTCATCTGGAGGCTCAATTCTCTTTGCCATTGATGACCAAGCTACACCTTGCCATTACAAAATCATCTCTTTAAACTTTACAGGCATGGTGACCTCACAAAAAATAGCTCAAGCTCACTGAAATTAAATAACATTCTAGAATTGGACATGGTCTCTATATCCTAGAAATTTGGCAAGTCTAATCTGATTACTTTTCGAAAAATGAAATTTTATATCTTAGAACACATTTTGGCTTATAATTTCTGTCAAATTATAGGTGGCGCCATTAGTATTACAAGTAACTTACACTTTGACCTCCCCCAAAATCCAATCTAATTTTGTGAAGATCTTCTACAAAATAAAGATGCTACAGAGTGCACAAGATTTTAACATTTTGACCCCTATATTGCATAATATTGTAAGTGGCACCACCAATGTCCAAAAGGTTCTAGATTTTCATACACCCTATAAGTCCTGAAAGTTATATATTGAGCTAGCTTGAAAACTGTGGATGATACCGAGCTAACGAGCAAAAGTTTACGGCTGGATGGACAGACATGAGCGGTAGCATAAGCTGTGCAACCTTAGGTCAGCAGAGCTAAAAATAAACATTAAAAAAATAAAAAATCAAAAAAAGGAAAAATCACAGCATCACCAACTAAACAAATTGTGGTCCAGAGGTACAAAAAGTAATCTTATGTAATTTTGAAGCGATTGGCTAGGTGTTTTCACAGAGGAAAATATTGAAAGATTTTCAACAAGAACACGCAACAAAAAATTTGATTAAAAATTTCAAGTATAACTGGAATGTGATCAGTTGAACCCATTTGGTACAACCCCCCCTCAAGGTACATCCTCAAACCTGAAATCAATCTGGTGAACTGTTTTTATGATGAAGCTAAAAATGCGTATTGTAGCTGTTATGACGATAAATGAACAAGGGATAAATGAGCTGACTGACCAGTCAGCTGAGCTACAAAGCAGATTTCTTTTTCTGCTGCCATTGGCCTCAAGCTATATTTTCAAAGTGCACTGACCATGGCTCTAGTATAAGTTAAGCCCTGAAAGGTATATCCGAGAAGCAGATGGTGGACCCATTCAGCAGGGATCAGTTTTAGCCATCTTCTTAAAGGTCAGAGTTATTCTAAGGTGAGTGTCATGCATGGATGTGGGGTACTATAGGTGATAAAGACTGACTAGTATAGCATGCCCTGTGTATTTCCTGATCCTTATATAGTCTTCCCAATGCCACATGACCCTTCTTTTTGCTTAATAACAGTGGGGAAGGCTCAAGGCTCCTTTAATGACAGTCTATATCTGACATTAGTTTTCTTTCAAAACTCTTACGATTTTAGTTTTGACTTTTAATTGAAAAATACATCTAGTAAATAACTACTATGTTGATTTATGCATACTATGCATCAGTGATAATATTTATATCAACGCTGGTTGAAATCTGTCCTGCTCACATGATTCTACTTAACACTGTTAGTATGGCTTAACGAACCTTAAATGAGTGGTGCCATCCAGTGGCCATTGTGCCTATTGTTTCTTCTATTGGTTCAAAGATGTGCTGGTACCATCTGATGGGTAGACTTCATTTTACTGGTTAAGAAGCAAAAAGAGATGTCTGGTCAGTGGTGCCATCTAGTGGCTTGAGTGCCTATCCCATTCCCTCCTCATCCACCCACATACAACAACCAAATAAACAAACTTGACAAGTATGTGGTGCACACTGTTTATATACAGTCCTTACTCTTCTTGAAAACCTTTGGAGTTCGCCAACCGACTGTCAGTCATTCTACATCTACATCAACAAATTTCTCTTGTACACAGCCTCCTTCTGAAAAACAACAACATCGTAATTTCTCTGCATGATGCCCAAGGAGAAGTATAAAGTTTGTTGTTTCAAGTGCAACCAAAGCCATCTCTGCCTGATTTCAAACAGCCACCTTCTTCCATAGGAAATGAATGCCTCGGCAGTTGGAGGCTTGTACTTCCGAACATGGCAGGGTCCCTGCATCCACTGCTAATCTTCAAAGTGACAGAAGTATCTTATCCCCACCCAATCCACCAGGAATCAAGAAACCAGGAGAGTGAGTGCACCAAGCTACCACTCTTTGAGTATACAGTCGTGGCTGCAGTGTGATCTTGCAAGGTAAACACTGCCGCCTGGCAAGGTGCGTGCATACCTGCCAGATAGATGCCAAATGCTCCCTTTTGAGTGTTGAACTCCCAACAAGAAGGGAAATAATTTTTTTTAAAAATACATCACCAGCATGTATCTGGCTCCATAATGTGTCCATCATGGAGGGCAAGGTGTAGGTGATGTCACTGGAAGTCTCTGCACCTGACATCTTAATGAAATCATTATAATATAAGCCTATTTTTGTTGTTGTTGTTGTTGTCTTTGTTGTATAAATTTTCACAAATTCCACTCATGACACACACAATGGACTTAAAGAATGGATTCTTTATATTTAACTTTGTTTTTTTATTTTTATTTATTGATTGATTCATTTTATTTTTATTTTATTCAACCTTACCTTACCCTGCCCCTAATCAATATTTATATAAATGAACTAAGGGAAGGAGTCATGGAACTTCATTTCTACACTCACTGACCAAGCCTCCTTTAAATCATCTTGTTCTAAATATCAGTGGTTTTGTATGTTCAAAGGTTTCAGAATGGGAACACTCCATCCCTCTCAGCCTGGCCGGAAGATCTCCTGATTGCTGGTCATACACACCGTGAATTTTTACCTTTCTTCCGCCTATTTGTCAGTCCCCTGCATGGCAAATTATTGGCGCTGCTGTTTGTCATGTCAATTTTCTGAAATATCCCCCATTTCAAATACCCTAGCAGTAACGAGTTTGTTTTCTTGCCAGCAGTTTTCAAAAGTTTTGGAGAATTTGGTTTGACCCTATTCTGCTTGATACCCATGTCACAGCACATCAGAAGACCGGCAGAACACTGGTACATGTAATAAGTTTGCCCTGGTACAACGTACGGAAAACAAGAAAATTTACACACAATGGCTGGTACCAACTACGAAAAATACAAGGGCTTCCAGCATGCAAACATGTTTAATCAAAATGCCCAGTCCAACAGTATGGGAGACCACTTCCACCCCCCTTGACATGACAGGGGTTCCCTGCACTATACTCGATGCTCATTCTTCTATGTCACCATTCTACCCATTGACAGTGACGGCCACTGGCAGTCATAGGAAGGTCTGCTGCACACAAACTCAGGTAAATTGATAATTAAATGTCTGAGATGGTGGTTCAATCACTATTAAAGCTGATAATTAAATCTCTGAGATGGTGTTCAATCATGCCCCTCCCCAGCAGAGCAACTCTCTCACAGCCCAGGCCAGTAAAGCCAATTACTGGGGCAGTTTTTCCAGATAATTAAGCTGTAGCTATCCAAACTGGTGGCATAGAGTTACAGTCCATCCATACCTGTGATACTTTTCATGGCTTTATGAAGTTGTTGCCTATCCTATATCCTATCAGTCTTCACTTTAATATTTTCCATTTGGCAATGTCACTCAATTTCTCTTCACACCCCCCACACCCCCAACCCATGCAGAGTGCAGATTGCCATATTCAAAAAGAAAAAAAAAGCCAATGTTTTGATACCAGGTTTAAATGCTGCTATTTATGCAACAACAAAAAAAAAGAAAAAAAAAAAGAGCATTTGGCTTTTGACAGAAATTGAGTGAACATGTTCTCTCATTCATCATACTCCAAGTCTGTGACTTTTACCTCGATCTAACATGGCACGTTACTTTCCATCTTTGCCTCAAGGTGGCCCTTCATCTTGAATTCCAAGTTCAAACTGTCATAGTATTTTTGCAGATATCACAACAACATGAACATGGAGATGAATGGACACAAGCCATGTGCAGACAAGACCAAGCACTGGGATCCACTCACTGCATTTCTTTCGGGTCTTTCAAGTTCCAGATTTAGCAAGCGCTACGGAGATCATACTTGCTGCCAATCTGTACTTGTTTTCTCCCCTGTAGTTCTCTGTCTGAATCTGGTGAATGAGTTCTCCAATCCCCCATCAACACACACAATTCAACCTGAAGTAGCACACGAACTTCTGAAACTTGAGCAAAACACACTCAGACTATACAGCCTTAAGCAACATTCATGAACAAACTCTGTGTGTGGACACTATTGCAACATTGAGTGACACACGCATGCAAGCACACACACACAACAAAACTACATGTAACACAAACACTCTTAAACTTTGGGTAGCATCTGCATAGTACCTGTACTGGTTAAAAATGAATACTTTGCCATTAATAAATATATGAGTATAACACAACAAACAAAATTAATAAATATATAGTTCAGTGACATGATTTTTAAAAAAATACACTACATATGAAAATTAGGTGATCACTGTACATTTTATAGGGTATCAAACATGGTAACTTTTAATGGCAACATGTCACAAAATACAGTTATGTGAGAAAAATACAATCATTGGAATAGTGTAAGACCCCTTGGTCAGTACAATGTATCACATTACGTTATGCATATATCTATAATCTTAGGATGATTTAGAATTTTGACCCCTGTGTGGGTCAAGGTCACTTGGGAGCACACTCATCCAAGGTTTGCAGGATGCAGTTTCATTTGTTCTCCAGATAGAGCATTTATAACGTTTTTTGTTTGTTGGTTTTTTTTTTTTTTTTTTTTTTTTTTTGTTTTAATTTTTTGGGGTGGGTGGGTGGTATGTTGACCCTCGTGACCATGAAAAATGTGTTCAGGTCACACGGGAGTGAACTTATTCAAGGTCTTGATAAGATGTTTCTGGTGTATAAGTTTGACAATTGTAGCACCATCTGTTCTGAATACATGTACACAGCCTTTAAAAGGATTTTCTACCTCAACCCTTAACCTTGAAAAATAAGTCGAGGTCACCAGGTAACAAACTAATCTAAGGTCTTGATAAGACATATAAGTTCGACAGTCGTATCTCAATTTGGCAAGAAGTCATTGCATTTACAAGGTGCACACATGACCATACTAACGTATGGATGCAAACATGACAACAATAACACATTAGCTTTCAGTGCTGACAGGGTCAAAAGTACACTTCTGCCCAGTTCCTTGCCTTGGGTTGCAACATGTCTACTCTTTGAAGCTAACTTGCTGAAATGTGGTAACTGTCTCATCAGTGTGCATGAGGTGGAGGAAAAAGTCATCACGGAACTTTGTCAGCGAAACTGGGTGAATTTGCTTGCACCAAAGGTCATAAATTGCAGTAATAAATCCGTATTCTTGAACAGATTTCTGCTCTGGAATTGTGTCAAATATCCTTCACTTCAACATGACATTGTCAAATTCATAATGCCTCAACTGTTGTAAATACTCTGGGTTGACATTCTCCTTGAATAGGTCAAATTGAGGACAAACTGACCATGAACTTGACAGCTCTGTGCATTCAGGAAAACCGCATCAAATCTAAAGTCAATATTGCTGCAAAGCCGCAACCCTCCATTTTTTTCCTTGTCTTGTGACAATAATTTATCAAATTCTAAAGGTTAATGACACAGCACAAAATGTCACAAAGTGGAAAGTAATTAGCTTTGCTACTCCACCTCATTTCCTGCTTTGCTGAACACAGCAGAATCACTTCATGTTCCTTCCACCAGATGGTGCTCCTGGTTGTCAACTTCATGGACTTTATAAATTGATTTTCAGTTACATTTTCTGCTTATTTGTTACCAAAATGGTAATCTTTCATGGAAGAAAATCTTAATATATTTTGAGCTGTGGATTATACAGTCTGCCTTAGATAAAAAAAATAAATAAAAAAAACTGGGATTATTTGTAAGAGGAATTAGACAGGTGTGGCTTGTTTGCTTGGCTATTAAATTGCAGTCTGCAGACATTTAAGTGCAACAGTCTCATTTAGATTCCAGCAGATTGCCGGTCATGGCACATCATCATGCCACAGGCAATCCACATTAACACACCATAAATCTTACCTGACAATTCACACATCAAAGTGTACTCCATATGACAATCATTGCCAAACACAAAGAAAAAACTTTTACTACAAACATGAACATGCATGACAATTGCAAGTTTTTAGCTGGAATACTGTTTCAAAAATCTTATGCATTGTTAACCCCTCTTAAACACTTTGTAAACATCTGGTATCAGTTTATGCCTGGCCATATTTTATGTTGATCATCGAAACAGGATAGCATATCATGTACACAATATAGCTACTCTCAGGTATGATAATTACTGCCTCCATGCCTTATCTTCTTGCCAGTGACAGAGTGAACCCCATAGACATATCTGGAAAATAACTAATTCTGTACGAACATGAGTGTAATGGGACTCGTATGGAGGGAATATAGTACTGGCTTTTGACTGTTCATAGCATTGACCATATAGGTGGGAGGAAAGATTTTATGGTGGTGATGCCACCTGAAAACACTCCACAGAAAAACTTATCTTCAAAGCCGGTCAACTTTTTTAAGTTAAGGCCGCACACCTATCTGGTAAATGAGCAATTCAGTGGGAAAGCATGTGTAAGCTAACTGATGGAGAGAAGAATACTTCAAAGCAACCTTATATTCAGGGCCAGTCAACTCTTTCTATGTTTCGTTGATATCTTGTTACTCATGATTAAAAGGAAGCATTTTATGTGGATTAGAAGGTTCATCGTTCTTGTGGTTGATTGCTTCAAACATCAGTCTCCAACATGCAAGTCCTTAGTCCTTTTCCACAATGTTCAAAATCTGTAATTGTTTTCCACTAGCTTTGCCGGAGGGTAAGAACTTTTATATCGGGACTAATGCAGGGGATATAAAGATGCACATACATGAATGTGAATGTTCACCCCTCACAAAAACGTTTCCTCTCATGGCCAATTACAGACAGTTTTTCCATACATTTAAACCAATTACAAAGTGATTCACTTTATGACACAATTACAGACTGGTTTTCTTCCTAACCAATTACACAGGACTGATAGATACCTCAACCAATTACTCGTAAAATGTTCAGCTTCAGCACTAATTACAGGCACTATCTGCCCCCCCCCCCCCAAAAAAAAAAATTGTGTTTTTATCAATCATACATAGATTCTAGAAGTCACTTGAACTATTATATGCAACAATTTACTTAGAATTAACATTTCCAAATATATTTCTCAACCATTATAAATCATCTTGTCATATCAAATATCACTCTCGAACTTATTGAATATTCCCTATCCTGAGTGAAGACACAGGATGAAAATTAACAACAGCAACAGGTAGCACTGAATTCCTCTCCAACCCCTTTTTTTCCACTACAGATTCAAAGAAAAAACATATGTGTAAAGTCACCTGACTGCAATTTGTTGTCTACATGCTTCCTACTCTCTAAACCTAAACAGATCACATGGTACCTCTCAACAAAGAGATTCGGTTGCTAGAAAACTTGACTGGTTTCCACCCTGGGGTTTTGGGGCAAAAGCCAGGGCTGAGTACAGCTTTTGATGTATTCCCTCGTGTTTATTTGTGATAATTAATGTTATAAGACGAGCAATTAACGCCAGTGGTGCATGCTGGTAACTTTAGGTTTATCTGAGAAAGACATTTTCTCGGATGTCATGGCAGGGAAGAGTTCTTGTGAACAGTTTTATCAGTTAGATCTATCATTTATTCATTACTCTTCACACGGGATAACAAGAGTCATAAAGAGAGGGGCCATAAAAGTTCACTGATTGGTCTTGGTTTCTAGTGGCTACTATCCATCATGAATGATCCATACAGATGCCACTATGACATACTACATGCAATAAAACCACCCAAGATGACCCACATTGCCACTGTCACGGCCTTGTTACATGAAGGTAATGAGGTTATGACCCACCAAGCTGGTCACACCACCACTGAGTACCACCAAGATGGTCACACCACCAGTGAGTACCACCAAGATGGTCACACCACCACTGAGTACCACCAAGATGGTCACACCACCACTGAGTACCCACATGGAGGTATTATACAGAAGGAGAGAGCATGGCCAGTTGAGCCCATCAAACCTCTGGGAAGACCAATTAATTGTGCAAAAGATCCCTTTGTTTTCCCTTTGTCCTTCTTTAATTAGCTCAATCGAGATAAGCGATTAGCGCCCGCTTTGTACCCTAGCTTTGAAAATGCGGCCGTGTTCAGCCAGGATTGTTGCGCAGGTGCACAGCAACTAACAACTTCCAGCATCATTGCTCTGGAACAGTGGTGCCTGATGATGTGTAATGTTGTAAACAGCTACAAATCACCTGCATGCGTGCAAAGTCAGTTTAAATCGCTACTTCCATCAAGACTATTTGAATGGTGTCCATTACATCGTCATACTCGTCCTAGAACCGAGATATTGAAACTGTTTCCAAGGGGGATTCCACCATGATAAAGTGAGGAAAATTTTGCCTTAAATAAAGATTTTCAGTAATAAACTTTCCAGATGCTGTCAGTTTGTCAAAATACTTCCACACTGTACACTAACCTAAGATCTTGCAACGAATGTAAATGATTATTTCTTGGTATGATCTGGCCAGGTAAAAATCGCTGTCTACATAGGGGGGAAAATTCAGTTTCTCCAAGATAGGTGTCTTAATATGGCAGATATGTCCCATGTAAAGTGTGGGCAATTTTGCTTGAATGAAGATCCATATACATGTAAATGAATAATCCAGATGTAGATCCATATAAATGAATAATATGTATGTAACAGGTTCGTCCAAATAAGGACAAAATGTACACTGATTTGAGATCTTGCCATGGATGTAAACTGTCATTTCTTGGTGTCATTTGACCAGGCAGAAAATCAACCTGGAAATCAGAATGAAATCCAGTTTCTCCCAAGATGGATGGCTCATCTTCTATGGGCATTTTAGCATGAATCAAGATCTGTATGATGAAATATCCAGACGCGAACGGATTGTCAAAATACCACCAAAATGTACCATGTTGTAAGATCGTGCCATTGATGTTAACAATTATTTTGTGGCATGATTTGGCCAGGTAGAAAATCAGCCTTGAAAATAGCTGAATCTTGTCACCCTGCACCTCAGAGATTACCAAAAGGTCTAAAATACAGACGAATGCCCAGCACTAATATGGTAGAGCAATAACTCTGCGTTCTCTCATTGACTGCCATGTGGCGCTGCGGACAGCTTTCATCCGGGTATTCACCAGCGGATCAACCTGAGTAGCATTGCATGCTATGATGTGTTAACGCATGGTGCAAACTGAGCGTTTTTCTTGGCGAATGAAATAACCAAGTGTAACTCATAATCATGATAATGTTATCACTATAAATACTTTTTGTAGAAAGTAATGCAATCAAGGAATCAACCCAATACACATTGTTGTGGAGTTTAATTTTAATTTTAATTTAACTTTTAACGCTACCTGCCGACCCCCCCCCCCACACACACACCCACCCACACACATACAGTAACACTGTAAAACTTGGGAATTCATCTACAATAACATATTCTGATGAGGTTGTCTTCTTGTCTTTATTTTTGACACAATGACAACACACCCAGCAAATAAAATACAATCGACTTCTTAATCTTAAAACGCGATGACCAATGTTGTTTTATCCTACTCGATCCTCCATTATCGCCCACGATGAACCGGGTCACATTAAATCCTTGCAACAGGAGTCTTACGAAATCCTCATGCTGTTGAGTCCATATTATGTGCTATGTCAATATTTTGTTATATGTGATCACTGCATTATCTTAATAACTGTCGAAGAATATTCTTTATTATTGCATTTCTTTCGACCATTCACATAGTCGAGTACGTGGCGCTACGCAGGAATGTAACAAGCAGAATGCGGTTCCCGGTCACGGCAGTTCAAATGGATTTTTCACTTTTTTAACACAACATACGAACTAATGCATTCATGCTCTCCTATAATACAATCTTATCTTTTGTGTGTGTAAAATTTATTAGCAGATATTACGTGAAAAGGAACAATTTTGGCACTTTGATTGCCGATACGTACAATGTTATCACAGTGTTTGCAAATCCGCCGACCAATGTTCACCCGCAGGCAAGTACCCGGATGAAAGCGATGACACGCGCCGTGTAGTGGAGATTTCTGGAAACTTAAGAAACTGCCCTTCCCTATTACCTCTGTGTTTACACAAGCTGTGTCCCAGTGTGCCAGTTTTATTGCCCCCCATAAAACCTGGCAGTTCCAGGGGGGAACCTTTCAGGTGGCCCACATGCTCTCTCCTGTATAATACCTCCATGGGGTGGGGGTGGGGGGGGGGGGTTTGGTACACTGGGACAGAAAATAAAAAATTTACCAATACAGAGTACAGGAAATAATTTTCTCCAGTACACAGTACAGAAAATAAGACATCCGCAATATACATTTTCAAATTTGAGATGGTTATACAACCTGCAACAAAGATGCCACAGACTACACTTTTACTTTTAAAGCCAGTTAGGCAAACTGTGAATAATGTTGACTTTGCCGCGAGTTGACATTTTTAAAATTTTTAATTTTTTTTTTCAGTTCGGGTACGAATATTACATTGCTGGTATGCTTTACGCATAATAAATTTTGATCAGTAAGGAGTACATGGTTTGCTGTCAGTACGCTATACGGTGAATAATTTTTTCTCTCTACGCTGTACGAAAACTAAAAAAAGGGCCCAGTATGGAGTACGGGCAACCCCTTTCCCACCCTCCTCCATGATACTGGTGGCTATAGAATTGCATTGTTCTTGAATAGAGTGAACTCCTGTATTCACATTTCAACTCTCAAAATCCATCTGTTTGCTCTTAAAATGTTGTTTCCCTCAACAGCACCAAACTGAGCAGTGTGCATAGTAATCCTGTACATAAGAGATGCCAACACTGAGAAATGTCCTTCTGGGACAAAGTGCGTGGGAGTGAGGGGTGGCTCACAGATTTTTAGAATTACAGTACTGAAATTATGCATTTTCCTACATTTTGAGGTGAAACTAATCATGCACAAGTATGCATGCATTTAGCCTGTTTATCTCTAATAAGCTTATTGACAGGAGATTGTGTTTCTTCAGTCAATACCTACAGCGAATTCACTTTTGAAAAAAAGAAAAGTTTTGCTCCCTAGTATACTTTCAGAGCTATTTCCTGATGCTGATTTTTGGGGCATTTAACTTTATTGAATTGATATAAACAGGCAGATCACTAACTACCACTGGCTAAATGATTATGAACGAGTGAAACAAAACAACTGAGAACAAAATAAATCATAATAAACATGATAAAAACATTTTCTTTTTCATTAAAAAAAAACAACAGAATTTAAGAGTATTACTGTCATGCCTGTATCTATTTGAATATACTAATCATCATACTCAACTATTCAGAAAAAACAGGCAGAATTACATGCAAAAAGAGTTATTGAAAAAGTTGATTATTCATGTACAAGTGTTCACATATACTGTAAATATGACTTCTTCACTTATCACATCCAACTCCTTGTCTGTTGCATTGCATGCAAGCATACCCATAACGCTCTTTCATGAAGCCTGGCAGTTGCTTTACTTGTGCGTTTTTCTCCTGTAAGGTGTCCTTTCACATCATTCATACCTCCATGCGCCACATAATATTCACAACCACATACCCACTTCACAGCGTGAAAATGTGCAATGTTCCTTATCTTTGACTGGACAGAGACAAGTGTGTTTCTGGCTGAGAGCCAATGAAAAGCAAGCCTTACATTTGGGTGGCATGTTCTCATGATTATCTCAGTTTTTCCACTTTCTTAATGCCTCAGTTCATGATGTTTAGCCGGGAAAAATGCTCTTGTACATCTTCTCTCTGCTTTGCAGTCATCAATAATGGCACATTTTAATGTCTCATCTGGGTATTTTACCTCGAAGTGTGAAATACATGTGACAAAACAGCACACCCCTTGAAACCACTATGGGTTAAACCTGTCGTTTACAATTTTTACAAATTTCTTTTTGAAAAAAAAAAAAAATTGCAGACTTTTTGCATAAATCCATGTTCTCATGATTATCTCAGTTTTTTCACTTTCTTAATGCCTCAGTTCATGATGTTTAGCCGGGAAAAATGCTCTTGTACATCTTCTCTCTGCTTTGCAGTCATCAATAATGGCACATTTTAATGTCTCATCTGGGTACTTTACCTCGAAGTGTGAAATACATGTGACAAAACAGCACACCCCTTGAAACCACTATGGGTTAAACCTGTCGTTTACAATTTTTACAAATTTCTTTTTGAAAAAAAAAAAAATTGCAGACTTTTTGCGTAAATCCAGCACTTTGTGCTTCCGTATGGGACACACTCCACATAGAAATTGTGGGACTACCCCAGATGATACGGGATGGTTGGCGTTGCTGTGTACACACAAGGAATGTAGACGAAACAATGACAAGCCTGAGGTGGCAGAAAATGACAACCTCAAAAGTTCAAACTGCAAAATCTCAAATGTTGGTGGAAGGTATTTATTATGGATTGTGACAATGTTGTGCTCATTCAGTGGTTATTTTAGAATGTTAATAGCGACACCAGACAATACCACTGAAAACTGTGCCAGATTCAAGACCACAGCTCAGCAAATAGTTCAGTGTCATAGAAGGGTGCCATATGCATTGGACAATGTGGACGGTCATGTTTTTGATGGATGGAGTGCGATGTATAGGAATTGAATGTGACCAGACTCTGATTATGGGTTTGCCCAGGGGCTCAAATAACTGCAGGCAATTGCCAAACAGAACCAGGTACATAAAGCCATTCTTCGTTTGCAGACAATCCTTGTAGAATGTTGCACATCTCTTGCTGCTGAGGATTTAAACTAGTCTAGGCGTAGTGGCTACATGACTGAAAAAACAAAAGTAGTCCCCACACTATGGGTAGCAGTACTACGACTTTCTAACAGTCAACCATGAACGTGAGGGGTAGTATGGATTTTCAACAACCAATCAAGGATAACAAGGGTAATACAAGAAACATGGCAAACCCAGTCCGCATTTTGGTCACTCGAAAGGCAATACAGGTGCAAACACAGAATAAAATAATGGATACAGACATGTGAGCATTTTCCCACCTGGATCTCTCTGACGACAAGGCACACGGTGGACAGTGTTCCAGCCATCCTTATTGACTGCTGTCCCATTAATCATGCCTGATGAATGAGCAGTAGACACACACAGATCAACTCGCTTAGGCTCCCTCCCCCATCTCCATGCCATTTCCACATTCTCATTCACTTGACAGTAAGATAGTACTTTCCTAAACTGTCATTCTTTAACCGTCCTTTAAACATTGTCATCCCATTAAGCTGCTAATGGGAATAGAACACCACGGTATTATTTTACATTCCAAAATGTCAGGCTTGTAACTCACAGACAGCAGGGGTAGCCAAGTCTACTAAACATGAAAACATTAATGAATGACAACAGGTATTTTCTTATTAATGCCTCTATAATCACGATAATACATGTTCAAATGCTAAGTCTGGGTCGGACTCGAGACCCATACATCACCCTCTTTCATGCAGGGCTATAATCATAATTCATAAATACCTTTTCTGCCTTCAAAGACAGTAACTATCAAACGCAACAAACTTGACATGACAGTACATCTAATCACACCAGGATGAAAAACCTGCTGTTTCATGCCACATGAGTACTACCACTGGTAACATGCAAAAGCGTCATCACTCAGTGCCCTGGCAGAGCGTCTGCAGGCTTATTCTAGTCACGACTTGGCTCGTTTCATATTGGATGCACCTTTTAACAAAATCGAACTTGCCCATTAATCAGAATGTGGCACTCTTATTTTTCTTTCATGTCTGGGATTGTTTCGTTTAACTGCCATCAAAGAAAAAAGAAGAAGAAAAGAGCAGCAAAAAAACGGGGGGGGGGGGGGGGAAGGAGGCGCTTTTTGAAACTGTTTATAATCTGACTAAAGGTGATAAATGTTTGCTAAAATGCCATGGCTATGCTAAGTTTTGATGACGCTATGGGGTATGGGACTTTCAGACTATGTGTTGGTAAGCGTTGCAACTGTACATCCATTAGCAATATAGTGCATATATATACACTGTATTGTGATAGTCAAATAAGTTGTATGTAATGCTTTGATTTTACACACAGATGTTCCCTCAAGGTGGCCCTCTGTCCACTTTACTATTAAAGATCTCTTTCTCTCTCTCTCTTTCTCAGACACACACACACACACACACACACACACACACACACACAAGTGTGAATAGTTTCGCTGAGCCGGATTTCAACAATTGCCTTATTGATCTTTGGTTTGTCGAAACAGGACAAACAGCAAGATTCAAAATTCAGTTCCTTTATCTACTCAGAGTAGTGTAATCCATGTACCTGTACAGGGTAATATCATATATAATACAATACAATGGGTTTATATTAATTTTTGAAATACAATAATTATGGTCTGGGAGCCTCATATTCAGATTTTTTTTTAAAATCGCTATCATACATGCCACCTACCATCTTGTCCAACATCTTCTAGTTTGTACAATGGTGACACTCTTTTTTAAAAAGTGAAGTGTTCGAACAGATAATTCGTAGTAAAGGATAAATAAAATGAAGATATACTTTCAGCAAGTACAAGGCTTTGAGTTTCATACATGGAATGTAGTGTTGGAGCTCAACCTGTACTAAATCAGGTTATGCTTGCCATTAATACTATCAGTAGTTTATTACATCCATGGCACTATACAATATAAAAAAAAAAAAAAAAAATTTGGTTCTGAGTTCATCTACCCCATGATGATTTGTGTTCATGAGAGGTACACTCGTGAACCAACGGCTCCCAATTTTCTCTGAATTGAGAGTCTAGCTATCAGTAGATACAAGTCTTCTCTACACTACACCTGGTATCCTCCAGGTATTTCTAAACCTGACACACTGAGGTCAGTCTACCAGTTTATTACTGCTTAGCAACAAGCAAGTTCTACTTTGTGATAGAGCAGACAGCCAATCACATCGTTTTTTTTTTACTTAAACGTTCACTTACGTTAGTAACGTGAATGTTATACCCTGGTATATAAGTACGTACAGGGGACCGTTGATCAGTCCTGATGAGTTGCGTCAGCAACGAAACCGGTCGACTATCCAAGCTGAGATACCAAATTATCAATCAATCGCTGTTTATTCCGGACTTGTTTAGTCTAAATTGCACTATACAATATACCCACACATTATACTAACAGAGATACTACTGTCAAGCACTCATACAAGACTGTGAGTAGTTTATACATCCATGGCACTGTACAATATACCCAAACATAATACTAACAATTGTACTAATGTCAAGCACGGATACAATAATGTCAGTAGTTTGTACATCCATAGCACTGTACAATACCCACACATTATACTTACAGATACACATGTATTACTGTCAAGCGCTCTTACAAAACTGTCAGTAGTTGATACATCCATGGCAGTGTACAATATACCCACACATTATCCTGACACATCTACTGTCAAGCACTGATAAAAACATTTTGTCTTAAATCAACAGGCTTTTGGAAAACACTTTGTACGCCATTTTCTGGTCCCGTATCTCTGATATGATCTCTACAATAGGATTTCCATGAAAGTACTGGTATGATTAGGGTCTAATTTGCCTTTGCATAATGCTTAGGCAAATAGTGAAATGAAAGCAAATATACAGTAATTGTCAACCAGGGCCTCTCACAATTCATGTCACCATATAGTCAAATAACTGAAGAGATAAAGACAAAAAACTCAACAACAAAACAAACTAAATTAAATGCTTTTATTATTTGGCCGAGAGACGGGAAGTGTTGAAAAAATACCTCGCAAAGCACTGAGTGCCCTTTGGCCACAATTAATGTCTTTATCTTTTTAACTCATTCCATACTATGGTCACAGGCCTTGGTCCGTGGTTCTGGCACTGACTTAAGATTACAGGCATGTTGGTACTTGACGAAAGCTCTTTTCATGAAGAATTTAAATATGCACTTGTCGTCTTAAATCTAGGTAAATACAGGGACGTGCTATAGATGGACTACCAACGGCGGGGCCCCCTTTGTAACATCTATGTTGCCGCCCCTCAAGTGATCGAGTGTTTGAGCGAGCACCTTCAGTGCTGAACAAACACAACTCCACGGTCCGCTTGGGAACCATGATATAATCGCGGCCAGGTAACGCGATGAAAGGCGAGAATAATCGCGTCACCAACTGAAATGTGCAAAATTTTTCACCGTGTTCCACTTTTTAAAGTCAAAATTTAGCGTTACGCCGGACTCCGCTACAAGAAATGAAACCACCATCATAATCCTACCGGCATACACTATCCATCTAAAACTACATGTTTTATTGCTGATTACGGCGTAAGGAGTTATTACGCATGCAAGTTGTCTAACTTTGCATCATTTTGGACAGAAAAAAATGCAAAAACTGGCCCTTTTATCGGCTGATTTCAACAAATAACACATCGATGGACTCGCATGGTTCTGATTCAAACGATGAGACTGGTTGCGCACGCATAAAACTCTCCATTTTTGAACTTGGTACAATAGCACACCCGATGTAAGCCTGATGTAAGTAACCCGATACAACCGAACGCGGAAACATAGATGGAACAACAATCGGACTGAGCAGGGGGATTAACTTGAGCGGCGCTACTGAACACGCTTTGTAGTCGTCGCGCCCAGTTGACCACTAAAGGGATTAGCGCTCCCGTTGGCAGTCCATCTATAGCACGTCCCTGGTAAATATAAGGAAAAATCAGGGATTGGTATGGAATGAGTTTACTCATGTCTATAAATACCATCATGACCTGCGTTCCAAAATATCAGGGATACCCACATGTTGTATTCAAAGAATACCTATTTTAAGGATTAATACCGAAGGTGGGTGCGTTGCACCCGTACCCTGCACTGGCAGCATGTACAACACGAGGCCGAAGGTTGAATGTGTTGTACTTGCTGCCAGTGCAGGGTACAGCCCCAACACACAAATCTGAGGAATTCATCCCTTTTCTTTCATGACGCCAGGTCACCGCATCATGCAGTGAGGAGCAGCAAAATTATTCAGATGACATACCTATTTCAGAGGACAATAACTTTACTTTTAATGACCAAGCATCGACTAGAACATGATCATTTTGAAGGACATAACATACTCAAGCTATTACTGGAAGTTTAAGCTGCCGTACTTTGAAAAAACATTACTTTTGAACGTCAAGGCTGTGTGCCATAATTCCAACACTGCTACCAGATGGTGCAGCATGTAAACAAATTGGATGTGTGTGAAAAGCATAAGTAGGCCTAGCGGGGAACACTTTAACTCCCCACATTGTCTGGCAGCCTGTGGATTTTCATTTCTGTTGGCAGCAAGATTATCGAGATCTTGATCTCTCAATGAAGTGAATCTGTCGGGTATATTGGGTTCTGGAACATCATGGGCACACACAGTATTTGCTGTTGCTCCATTTTCATCATCCATATGACCATAGTAATAGGCCTAGGTGGGCATCAGTAGCCCGTTGGTTGAGTTCATGTCTTAAAACTACATTACTACCTGTGTCCAAATCTAACAAACGATATTAGTTGAAACCAAGTTCATTGGTTATGTTAACTATCACACAGTCGTGTTCTCAGTAGGGTAAGACTTCAAAAATATAGTCCAAGGGTCCAACCAGGAACTCAAATGGCCCATAACATTTAATAGGCTGATGCACCACCTGCTGCCGTTGACTAGTAAAAATTGATTGTACAGACGTACATGGCAGATGGTAGCCTCCTATTTATTAAAATTTTATTTAAAAAACACATTTCAGTGGCAGAAACACTCACACAATGTTTATTACTAATATTTTTTTTTTTCAAGTGACAGCCTGGTTTTACAGTGGCAGTGCCTTGTACTATTTGAAGTCCCAACTCCTATTGGCTACTCCTTGGTTATGGCTCAGGATAACAGCGCATTGTATATTTCTGGAGTGCGTTGTGGCGCGACAATGCACTGCTATTCTGGCTTCCTATTGGTTACTCCTTAGTTACGGGGTAACATCATGATAGAAAAGACTGCAATCCACACCCCTCTGAGGGAAGAGTATTGTGTTTCATCTACTCCAGTGACATAATGTTCAATATTAATGTAAATATGGTCCAGACTTGTTCTCATGTCTGTTGTATATTTGTTGATTGTTCGAACTAAACCATGATGCATGAAAAAGTGACAAAGGGTGGCCCAGTCTTCTATATCAGACTGGCTGTTAACATTGAAATCTTCAAGGACTACTGCTGTACGAGTGTTGGTTGGGTGATCAAAGTATCTGAAAAACACACCCAAGGCTGTTGAGGAGACTGCTGACAGGTATGTTAGGTGGCTTGTATATGCCTATGATCTGCACAGGTTTGCTCTCCACTGTTGATCTGGATATCACAATCTCGACTCCATTCCTGTTGGTATTTACTGGTTCCTGTACAAGAACATGTTTAGAATATAGGGCAATGCCATGGTAAGGTTGATTGTTTGAGGTCTCTTTTGCAACAGCCATGAAGCAGATGAAGCCGGGTTGGGATGTTACAGCTACCGAGTCAGTGGCGATAAATCGGGTCTCTGCACATATAACAATGTCAGCACTTTATACTATATATGGTCATGCTGTAAATCTAGTAAATGTCTATTCAGACACTGCGCATTCACAAAGATCACTTTTAATTTTGCCTGAATATATTTTGGAGGAAAGTCAGCTGAAAATCGAAACCTTTTTCCCTTAAGCAAGTCATTTTAATTTTTTAACTGATCAGAGACTTGGATTTTTGGAGCAAAGTTCCTAATAAAGAGGTCTGAAAAATGCTTCACTCAACTGAATGCCACATAGTGGATATGAATCTGCATTTCACCAGAAAAGTCAACCAGCTTCGCCCACTCTGTAGATCCTTAAGAGCATGGCACAGTTTTGCCTGATGCTGGCCTGAGGATAAAATTGAGTTCTGGTCGCATCGTTTTCCCACCTTGAAAGTTCTTGATACAGGTATAACAGTTAGGTTTTACAATGGTACACTTCCATGTGCAATTTGGAAGTCTGATCTCAAAAGCCTTCTTAGTTAAAGCAGTACTACCATTGTGCACTCTTTGACTCTTGACCTTAAAAAGTAAGTCAAATTTAGAGGTATGACCTTGACTTTTTAGAAGCTTTTGAATCACTCCATGATGCTTCTTTTGTGTAAAATTCAGATTGATAGATGTGGGCTTTCAAAAGTTAGAATGGTACCATCACCGAGGCACATGCAATATAATGCCCTGTTACCTTGAAAAATAAGTCAAGGTCACATGTGTATGAAAGTTATTTAGGTTTCATAATTGTGCGTAGTCATGTGCAATTTCGATGCCAAATCTCAAAAAAAACTCTTGGTTAATCAGCACTTCTATTGTGCACTTGACTTTTTACCTTAACAAGGGTTAAAAAGGTATGATCTTGACTTTAAATAGGCTTTTAAAACACTCCATATTGTGGTGCTCTTTTGTGTAAAATTCAGGTTGATAGATGCAGGCTTTTCAATAGTAAGAGCTTTGCATATGTGACCACAGTGTGACCTTGAAAGATGGGTCAAAGTCAACCATGCTTACACACAAAAAAAGTCTTATAGTGGTGTACAATCTCATGCAATTTCGAAGTCCCAACTCAAGAACTTCTTAAGTTACAGTGGTAACACCACATAAACAGACAGACGGATAGCGCAAGGGACGAAAATACCCTTCAGGCTCATAAGGTCAACGGGTAAAAACAAAAAAGCAATCAATCAAAAAAAAAAAAAAAAAAAAAAAAAAACCAACCAAGAAACAGTAAGAAAACAACACTATTCTGCCTAATAGAAATGAAAGTATAAAAAGAAACAACAAAATTAAATCAGTATGGGTGGGTGGTAAAAACGAACAGCACCCACCACTGAAAAAATCACAAGATGAAGTGAAGAACAAAGAAAATTTGGGGCAAAAGTCACATGACATGAAACATAATAAGGAACTGTGACATCAAAGAGAGCTCTGTAATCAAAATATAAATGAAACTTTCACCAATGACAGTGGAAATCTCCTATACTAGAGAAATGAAAGTTTCTGTTTACAGTTCAGTCACATGACATTGCCAAATCCATTAGAAATCGTGCAAACAAAACATACCACTTTATTTACTTTCACATCAAATTTCTACCTTAGTGCTATCCATTAGTCAAATAGCCAGCAGCTGAAAAGGTTTGATTTGCTAATGCCATTCTGTAAGCTTCAGCCAAGTTGGCGAAGGATATGTCATAATTTATTTAACTTTAGATATATCCATATATATGGTGTTTTGCTTAATTATTCAGATTTATTGAAGTTAATTTCAAAACGTAGAATTTTGCTGAAGGTTTTATTAAACATTCTCAGCGTTTGGCTAAACAAGTTGATGCTACTTTAGCAAAATTAGTTACAATTGTTTGATTCCTAGTCCCACCCCCCTATTCCCTGCACAAGCCTGACAACCCACTGATTGGCATTTACTGTCTAATGGCTGGGGGCATTCAAAATTGTCACAATTTCCGTAAGTTGATGTCAACTTACAAATGGGAGCAGGTATAATGCCCATATATTTCTCCTAAAATATGCAAATAATAACTGATAACTGCCATGGGTCAAAGCTGCTAATTTTTAAAAGGTATTTTACTCTTATGGGAACAGGTGGGTTACATAATTTAGTATGCTACATAGGGGCTTGTGAAAATGACAATTTTGAACCTGACAGGCCCATATAGCATTCCCTGGTCTACTGCTTTGCATACGCTGTTGATGGACTACATGAACAGAAATTGTGTGCTTAACCCTTTCTCACTCAAATCAACCAAAAGCACCCAGGTGTAAATTCCTGTCTGCCTTAACATTTTTATCTACATTTCTTGTCACTAGGAAACACTTTTGCTAAGATTTGTATGCAAGACCATCTTGATGGCATGCCTCTGGTCAACGGCTTTCCTTGGCCTGGGTTGGATGCCATGTGCTGCACCTGTACCAAGCAAAGCTGCTGGATCAGGCGCACTCTGACCAAGAATGAGTTGCTCTAGCAGAAAATATGAACTTATTTGGTACACTAGAAAGAAAGTAATTTTATCCAGGTTGTTCAGCAGTCTCGTCAAAATTATACATATTATGAGGCAATCCCTAAGACAGACACACATCCATAAAGGCCGTGCAATACATAAAGGTCAGGGTACAATGTCTCATACCATATAATTACTACACCTCGACAAACCGAGACTGACACAAATGACAGTACATCCACACATAAATGGCAATTAGGCCCACCAGCTTTTTGCCAAATAAATGGCAAAGACCACGTTATGAGATGGCTGGCAGCCACTGGGTGACAATCTGCGTAATCAATGCAAGACGAAATCCACATGTAGCAAAGCCTACTAATACCAGACATGCATATTAATTTCCCACCAAAATGTCCCACTCTTGCACCCGGTAAGGATGACAATCAGTCGCCACCATACCAGCATACACTAATGGAAAACCAAGGGTGTTATTAACATTTGTGGGCATAAAGAAGACTTTTTCCAAATGCATGACGACTCTTTATATCGAGCTCAGTGTGTATTTAGAGAACACGACTATGACATTTTAAACAGTTAATTTTATCCAAGTTGCTGGTTTGGCAACAACAATGTACTTTGCCATGTTTGACACAGGCTTCTGTCTGTACATACGGGTACTTTTTTTTTTTTGTTCAATGACACAAACCAAAGCAGCAAGGCAGCTAATGTGAATTCTCTGTACCACCAGCAGACCTACTTAGCTTGTTCTCTCGCTAATATTTAAAACAAATTTGGAAATGCAGTTCAGCTCTTGCTGGCCAGGAAGTAATTTTGGATTGATGTCACATTTGTTTTGCAAACTCCTCAAAATGAAACATTATGTTCAACACTTTTTAACCATATTTTTTTATAGAAAATCTGCAAATCAACCTGACATTTCTGGGTGGCTTTGTGCACAACCTGGGCCTGACACACAGCACTGGCAGACATTATATTTACAGGTACCTGGTAACGTACTTGCAATAATATTTTGCTGCAATTCATCCATGTAATTCAACTGTGCACTGGTAAGAGCATACACATATAACCTAATGAATTCTTCATCTTCAAATATCATCTTGATTAAGTGTAAATATGGTTGCACCAACAATGTTAACAGCCACAATTTAACCCAATCTTGTACAGGTAAAAACCAAAATACCATGTGCCTAATATTAGTCTCTAAACAATTCTCTTTTTTGGTGGCCCCAGCGATAGCGGATACATAATCCTTCACTGGGGTCTCCTGATATTTATGTAATAATGTACTAGCAGTTGTTTCAACTTATACGTCTGTAGTTATACTGTACATATTGTGGAACTGTACCTCTGCCTCATGTTGAATAATATGATCTGAGTTCTAAACTGAACGCTTTTCAAAGACTTCCACGCTTCCAATCTCCAACCATCACATAAACTGGTCATGGCAGACTGGTACAAAGTTACATTCACAAGCAGTGATAGTGACTGCCCAAAGGGTTAAACTGCAACTGGAAGGTAACACAAAACTGAGCCTTTGAGGTGAGGATGGCTATCCACTGGTGACATTCAAATCGATGTTGATATTTCTAATTTTGGGGGCTGGGGTCAAAACCCAGTTCAAAGCTGAAGATCTTTTTCACATCAGTAACCAAAAGCAGATGTTCTTTGACTTCCAGTCATCATAAATTTCTGAGGCCTTCTTGCTGGGGGGAAAAAAATCATGCTTGCACTATCTATCCTTTGAAGTGCATGTATAAGCAGTTCCATCATGGTTACCCTTCTTCGACCTTAAGGTAAGGTGCTTAGGGTACCTGTAGACATAGGAGTTGGTAATGAAACAAAAGGTTCCCCTGGTGGTCACAGAACGCAACATCAGCTGTGCCCCAGTGGTTCTACAGGCTGATAAAAGACATCCTGTATCAACTCCAAAGTAATTAAGCAAACATGACACAGGGGCCAAATTAAGGTTATTCTGGCTAGCTGGGCCCTGCAGGGACCTACTAGAGGCAACCACTTGAGGCAGCAAACTCCAAAATATGTTACTAATGGATGGCTGATCAAAAGTAGCAGTAACCAAGTTGTGTGTAATTGGTTGACATGTTCAGAGGTTTACCCAGCATACCTGTGCCAAATCAGACAGGAGAATGGAGCAGGGCTTTCTTTGTGAACTGTGATTGGGCCTTTTTAAATATTCATGAACTACGAGACTGAAAAGAAAAAAAATTTTCTTGTGAACCATGAAAAGTTCATTGCCTTGTGAATCGTGAAACATGTTTCAACCTTTCAATAAATCTTGAACTGTGAATTGACACTGCAATAAATTTTCAACTGTGAAATTACGTCTTTTTCCCCTGAAATGTCAAGGTCTGTGTACGATAAAACCTTTTCACCACGAAGGGTAAAAGCCCATTTTTTCCCATGATTCATGAACAGGAACACTCCCACCCCCACCCCCCAAACAAATCTTGCTGAGAACTGACAGCCAACCATATATTGGCTTAAAGAGCTGGGTACAACTGGGAATTGTCATCAGATACAAATATCCAAAGTGGTGTATAAACATCTTGTTTAATGTCTGTGCTCCTTTTTCCAGACTGAGAGTTGACAAGCCCATTCTCTGTGTTACAAGGGCCTGATTGGTAAGACAGAAGCTGGCAATGTTTAACATACATCAATTACAACACCTGTAGCCATTGCTAAAGTTCTAGTTCTCATGATCTACAGATATGATAGCCATCAATAAAAAAACTGTGGATCTTTCTTGAAACACTGCTGACCCACAAGTTCATTCCTGGCTCAACATTTTACCATGTTCTCCATCCCTGAACAGTTCCAATCACGGATGACAAACATTCAAAAAGCACTTGCCCTGGGAGCAGGAAGCTGTTTTGACAAACAAAATCTGAATGGAGGGACAAGCAACTATATAGACAGGGACACATCAATTTTCAAAGGAACTTGTTTCAAGGGCGTGGTATACTTTTAGCCTCATATGTATTTCTGTCTTTTATTATCATGCAAATTACCCTAAAAGCACAAGTATATAATTTCTGAAAGAATTCATAACATCACGTTTGATTCTGGTACTGAATATACATTTAGTATTGTTATTGATGTAATTAAATTTTAATAAAAATTCTTAAATTTAGCCTAAAATTTAAATAGCATTTTAAAAATAAAAATTTGATTCAGTTTATAGTGTGAAATGAAATAACAAATAACGCTCTCCAAAACCATATTTAATTTTTTTAAAAAGGGCTTAGTTCTAATTTCATTGCTGCTTAAACTTTTTAAAAGAATTTAACTTCAAAGATCTTAATAAGTTTGAACTAAAACCCTCACCCAAGATTTAAAATATGGTTTTACTGCAAGAAATGTACTGTTAAATTTCCCATACCTATTTTATTTGTTTTGTAACACTGGGCCCTGAGGGAGAACAATGCCTTGGTACTGATCAGGCTACCGAGTATAAATAAGGACAAATAAAATAAAATAAATAAAATAAAAAATAATGTTTCACATTTTTAGGGTTTTTTTGTGCTTTTTTCAATTTTTCCACAAAAACAGGTAAAAATTTAAACTAGGCAATTAAAATTCAATTTCTTAACACCTCCAGAGATGTCATTATTTTCAATAGAGAAACACAAACATATACTTTTAGAAAATATATATTTTAGATGATCTTGAATAAGAAGTCTAGTGTACATAAGGACATGTTTGGAGCAAAGTCATATTTTCTGTGTAAAGTATGGTAAAACTGTACCATGTCCTTAATGAACAGCACCACAGGTGCCCTGGGACAGCACCACAGGTGCCCTGGAACTTCAGCATGGCCAGCACACTCATTCATAAGATGTGCTGATGTTAATTTGTATGGGTCCCGCCAAACCAGGGACTCCTTATATTCTCAGGTTGTCTGTGCACGGTTCCCTCTGTCCACCATGGTATCTCAAGACTTCCTGAACTCAAATTTATCTCATTTGGACTTTGACATCATTTGTTCATTTATTACATTTCGGTGACCTTGACCTCTTTTTTGAGGTCACAGGACCCATGTGTGCACAGAAGTGGAACCATCAGTCAATGCTTTGCATTGGAGTACCTCCAGGGATTCGTTAATTGATTTGTTTGTTTATTTATTTTTTGTTTACTTATATATTTTTTTTTTTGCTAAAACCTGGACGTATCAAAACACCTGAACACATAACACTACAGTTTCTATTTTGAGGACTTGATGTTAGTTTCTAGCATATTCCCCACAGCAACCATAGGCATCACACAAATGCAGACTTATCATGTGTTACCCCTGTTTTGCTAAAAAGGCTGCAATTAGCAATTTTTGCCATATGTGAGTGTGCCATTTTTTGTGACCAACACATTAGGGTTGGGTATCGTTACTATTTTCTGTTTTCCGATACTTTTTGATACAGAGCCATCTATCACAATGAGTATCAGGATAGATCATGAGAGTGTATGAAGTGATCAAACTCTTTGAATATACATGCAACAGTCAGTATCACAGCCTCTGTGCTGGTGTTATGATAAATCATTCTGCTGTGTCTATATGCACCAGCAATGAATTGTTGATGTAAGCTGTGAAATGTATTCTATTGGCTGTTCATCTCCATACAGGGATGATTTTATTAAATTTCTTCATATGAAATTCATAAGTTATGATAAAATTGAAGTTTTTATTGTATCATGAAAATTTGATACACAAGGATCGCATCATGATATGGTTCGGCACAGGGTTAATATCTCGGTATTTCGATATGTCATCCCAACCCTACAGCCCATCATGGGAAACATGTTCCAAATTTAGGCAGAGGGGTGGAACAAGTGAAGATGTGTGCCTTCAAAACAAACTGTCATCATCATATTAAATATATGAAAATTAAACCCAAACATTTGCATATAATACCACAAACATTGACAACATAAATGATTATGTAGACAAAAATTTGCCTTCATGAAGGGGCCACAAAAAATGTAATCCCACATAACATAATACAAAAGTCATCACTTGCACTTTTGCACTTTCCCACCTTCAGTCTTTTCTTGGGGGATGCAGATGGCTTCCTATTTCTATTGTCAATGAATATATGCACCTGATACATTTCTCTAATTTAAATATAATAAACCCTAAGCGACAAGCAACAGTTTGTAAAACAATGTATTGCCATTTGTACCCATGGTAACAACATAAACCAAAGCTATTCTTAATGGTAGTTACAACATTAGCCACTGAAGACATCTGCAGTCATGGTAACAACGGTATTCAATCAAAGATATTTGCAGAGATGCTGGTGTTAAGTGCGAAACATTACTTACAAAATCAAGGTCACAACTATTCCCATTTCAATGTGCACGGCATCCCTTTCACCCTCATCTCCCATCTTCACTTACCTGCAAAATATCAAGAAAAACAGAATACATAATTAGTAACCGTTTAACATCACAAACATACACAAAATTCAGATAAATGAACTGTTTGTAGCGAAGGCTGTGTGGGCATTACACAATAAGATGTATAGGCTCAGCCTGTGCCCTATACCGGACCCTTATGAGGCCCAACTCTTGGCAGGCCACCACACCGGCAGTCACCATATTCACAAAGAATTTTTATCTGATACCAAAGGTGGGATCAAAATTAAAATCAACTCGTTTGGTCCCAAATTACTTAATCCTAGGTCCCATATACATGTACATTATCATATTGTGTGACACAACTGAACAGTGACCAATCTCTGTCTGTGTGCCTATTGCACAAAACATATGATTAACATTTCAGAATTATAGCCTTCCTCTTATTTTGATCCAGATTTAAAGATGAAGTACTGGATCAAATGAAGAATGATTTATTAAAATGGAAATGTCATAAATGAAGTTCATATTATAGCCAAGAACATAGATTGGTTAATCCTAGAAGTTCGGACTCAAACATTAGGCCAAGGATTAAAGCAATGTCCAACTGATTTTGGGACAATTTTGTTCATTTTGGGACATAGGAACCTTTCGGTAGGCATAAAATATTATGTTGTCTATCATATGTCTGCATATAGTAGTTCTAGTCCCAATACAATCTGAAGAAATTAACAAAATACTTTCATTGTTAATATGGTATTCACTGGACCATGTTAACCTTTGCATCTTGATTACTGACAATAGCTATCTCCTCTAAAATGTCCATTTCATATGGATATTACTCTCAAACAAATTCTCCAATCTTAATCAAATAACAACTGATTTACTCTAAATATTCTGTGCCCCAGATTTGATGAGAAGGGCCTGTTCTTTTTTAAATGTATATCTAAATATGAAGAGCCCCACAAACTTTATCAATTTCACAAAAAACACCATTATCTAATTTCTGTATCACTGTTGCAAATAAACAGATACTGTCAAGAGAAAAATCCTCGATATGCTTAATTGCAGATATATGTGTTGAGATTTTAATAGCACAAATTTTACCATTTTATCTTGCACAATTTTTGAACAATATCCCAAATTTTATGAAAACCACATTTTCACTCAGAATGCTTATGTTTAGAGCTTGAATTTTGAGTTCAATCTTTAATGCAGGCAGATTCTGCAAAATTTGCTGTCAATTGAGTTTATAGTTATTCTGTCTGGGACGCATGTTTCTCTCATGCATGTATTTGGCCTGAAGGTGAAGTTATGTTTCGAGGTTTCACATGACCTTAAATAGAACTTTCAGGGTCAAAGAGGTTTCACATTACCTTAAATAGAACTTTCAGGGTCAAAAGCAAATCAAAATTTAGGATCAAATTCAGCATCAGCTCAAATATTCATAACACTTCCTGATTAAAATTCCTTGTAAACATAGCTTTCATTCAAGTGCAAGCATAGGGCCAATGGTTTTCCATTTTTTCCGAAACCGAAGCAGAATTGTGCATTGTTTTTATCCTTGAAATGGAATTTGATATATTTTTCTTACATAAATATATAACAGTGGAACGCAATTTTAAAAATTTTTGCTGATGAAGTGGAATACCTCTTTTCTTTTTTTTTGAAATGGAAAATCATTGGCCCTATTAGTGTTTATGTATTTCTATATAATGAATAACAGAAGTCAAAATAAGCAGCTTTCCTCAGTTCTCATACTTCTCTGACAAAAGCTGCTGACTATGTCTATAATTCAGCACTAAAAGGGTTGATCATTGACCACTATGCTGCCTTAAAAAAAAAATCAAAGTTATTCACACAGGTGTAACAACATGCCTTCCATTTTATTTTTTTTTTCCAACAGGGAAAACAGAGGGGCAGAACAGTGTCATCAATCACTAAAATACTGACACCGTGAAAGCCATTACATCACATGCCAGCTTCCCCTTTTCTGAAAAGATTGCTCCTGCATTGTCAGGTACGAGAGTGACACGTTTATCTGTTCCAAATTGAACTCCAGTGTGCACCATGTAATTTCATCAATATCAGTTGCGTATGTCACTTGTAAAACATACAAATGAAATACACTTGTAGATGATATGGAATAAAGGTACTTTATGGAGAGCAATATTCTGATGGAACTGAAAAAAAAATTGCAGTAGTTTGATTTTGAGTAGGAAGTGTAGCCTATGTGACAATGCATTGTACAGGTGTCCAATTACTTATCTGCAAGTACTGTTCAAAAAAAAAAACACACACATAGAGCAATTCATTTTTCAGTGCAAGTTAACACACAGAGAAAGACATGCTACATTTCCTAGCCCATGAAAACCATTTCACATACATGTATTGCTTATTCCTGTAAACATGTCTGCATATAAATGTCTATTTTTCATCCTACTACTCCTAGACTGTGTCAGCATCTCACTCACCAAACATCAACCCTGTGATGCATACAGTCGCTGTATGTATCTTAAATATAGTATTAAAATTTCCTTTCATACTGCATTTGAGTCCTCTAGCACAGAGTGTGTCCAGAGGGGCGTAACCACAGCGAAATGAGGGAGCGTACTGAAACTGTCCGACTACAGTGCTGGAAAAATGTTACCTGGCAACATTCAGTTATTTCTCCAAGGAAGATAGAGCCTCCTAATTGAAACAGCATTGAAAGTCAGTATATCCCTCATTTTTTCATTAGCCAATGAGAATGCTCCTTTTTTTGTCACCCCAACAACCAGCTACACCAGCCTTCACAGACCAGCAATGGCTACTGGACGGGGAAGGTGGCTGGACATTGATGCTGACAAAATTCTGCATTATGAGGCACGAACTAATCCTGGTGGTCTTATTTTCAGTATTAAACAGGGACAAATTTCCACATTACGGATACCGGTATTTCGGATACATAGATCATAGAATTCAGTATCCTTTCCTGCATGGATCTTGCCTGCCTAGTGGCCTTGGACCCCCTATCTAATATAAAGTTCAGAAACAAAAACATTAGAGTCTGCCACGCAGGCAAGCATGGATCCACCTTAAGCCTGTATTTTCCCTTAACCTGCCCTGTCTCGGGAGGATACAGGTTCTCAGGGAGCCATGCAGGCAAGGATACTAAATTGGGCAGCGGATAACCTTTAAGTATCCTAAATGTAGTACTAAAACTGCCCTCATACTGCATTTTTAATCCTGTAGCACACAGTGTATTTCAAGGGACATACCGACACCAAAATAAGGGAGGATACTGAAACAGTCCAATTAGAACACATAATAATGTTACCCTAGCAACAGCCAGTATCTTCCCAAGGGAGATACAATCTCCCCATTAAAATAACATTGAAAGTCAGTATATCCCTCACGTTCTATATTTGCGGAAACAGCGACTCTAGTGTAATAAGGTTATGCGCCAAGACAGCAGTCACATTGCAAGGGTGAATGCCACACAAAATGCATGACCTGACAGGAGACTAGTGTAGGCCTATTTCTTCTTGAAGGGGAGGTGGGCTTTTCTTACACAAAATTATGAACTAGAAATTGTATGTTTTGGCTACCTGTACTGATTTTGTATGTAGCATCTTACACAATCCCAGGAAAAGCTGCACTTGCCTTTTCCATTTAACTATAGTAGATACGTTTAGGATACAAAGATCATCCCATGGCTAAATCAGTCTCCTATCCTGTACAGTTCCCTCTCGAGCTGTATGCTCCTGAGACACGAAGGGTCGAGGGAGTATACAGGCTCTCAGGGCAACTGTACCAGGTAGGAGACTGATTTAGGCATGGGATAATCTCTAAGTAAGCAGTCTGAAAATAACTAGTACAGGCATATCAATGTTACACAACAGCTGGTGGGGGTGGGGGTGGGGGAGGAATGGGGGTAATGTTACTTCCCCAAATTTTTGGTCCAGGTGTGCAGCTCAACCCTTCAAAAGCCACTCTACTTTACGTCACTTTTCACCAAAACCTGAAATAGGTTTGTTGGGGAATCCTTTTACAACAAAAATGACAGAAAATATGCCTAAAAATTGGCATAAAAAGTGCTCCATAAAAAAAAAATGGTCCTGAATTAGGAAACAATTTCTAGGTCACGAAAAAAAAGGCAATTGCTGGATCCATCCCCCCCCCCATTTAAAACCTTGCAAATCAGAGGTCTCATTTTGGAATGACTGTAGTCCATTAAAATAGGCTGTCACCATGACCCAGTTACTTGAGCTGATGACCTACTTTTATGTATGATACACCTTTGTGTCCAGGTACACAGGTTTCATGATTCTAAGTCACAGGACAACAGAACTGCAGCCTGGACATATGACATGTAATGTACTTTTACATTATTGTATCAGTGTGTGTGTGTGTGTGTGTGTGTGTGTGTGTGTGTGTGTGTCTGTGTGTGTGTCTGTGTGTGTGTGTGTGTGTGTGTGTGTGTGTGAAGTTTCATGGAAGTTAAACAGTAAAGGAATTATAGCCCAGACACAATTTTACAAGAATATGTCTAGTGCTGTGACCCATATAATTAACCTAGTGACCTACTTTTGGTCCATAACACACCCCTATGTCCAGATGCAACTGTGTGTAAAGTTTCATATAATCCTAGTTGAAGGACAAGTGAATTATAGCCTGGAAACAAATAGTAGACAGACGGATGCATGGACAGACGGCCGTACGCATGGATGGAAAAAGCAATTACTATATGCGCCTCCTCCGGTAGGATGGGGGCATAATTATTCAAATTTGGGGTAAAACAATGTACCTTTGTTATGTAAACTTCACAGGAGCAGGGGCCTTTCTTTTGACAAAACAATGACTGGCTTGGGGGCACACCTTTAATTGGCCCACCTCTGCACAGATTTGAAGCACTTTGGCGGAGCTATGAATAATTTGTAAGCCAGATATTTGACAATATGTGTGTTTCTGTACCTCTCTGTGACTCTCCTGACAGCTGCAGATGAGGGATTTATAAGAGCTCTATCAGCAGGTCACCTGTGATTTGTTCACGACAGAGCCCCATGTTGCCTGGAAAGACAGACTTTCACCCATTTGACCCCTTCATTACCTGTAACTGTACGTCAAGAACATATCAGGCCTGACAGCCAGGTGAGGGTGCACAGGCACTTGACCCGATCCCTGACATACGTGGCTACTGAACATACAAAGGTCCGTGAAATTCTTCCCTGCATGTGCGTGCAAAAATAAATGCTTCGATGGCTGAGGAGGCAACAAAATGAAGACAAGTCACTGAATTTGCACCAGAAAATACAAACAGCTACAAAACACTGCAAGCTGTTCTCATACAGTTCCCATCATTTGATTCTCAATGCGTTCACAATCAATAAAATTAATACAGTGGATCAGATCAAGTGAGTTCTCACCCTATGCAAACAAGGCTGGAATGGACATAACCAGATATTTGTTGAAGTTGCAGCATTGAACATACAGGTGTAAATCTCTTATCATGGTGGCATATTTCCTCCAGATCATTGGAAATATTTTCTGTTTGAGCACAGTTTTGCCCAAAAAAAGAGAACAAATATGACACCAGAGACTGATCCCACGTTGCCATGGAAATGACACTTTGAGGGCTGTGTAACTGGGAAAGGAGATTATACAGGGGTGCCAAACCTGGGATAAATCACTTAACCAATGTTGTGAGAGTAGCAATATACATATTTCCCTTGGGGAAATAACTAATATTATCACTCTCAAGACCAGGGTATAATGATTACATCTTCATGCTTTTGGGCACTTTTATTAAGAAATCTGTCACCGAGGATTCAGTGAGGAAAGTAGAAAGAGATTATTTTGGGCTATTGTGAGGATTCTATCAAATTAGGATGGATACCCGAGTACTTCATAACACCTCAGGAGTATGTAACAATGACACCACCAAAGGACTCCAGGCAGAAAGACAACTTTCTGATATTAGGTAATCAATCAAGAAAGATACTTGTATTGACGTAATATTGTTCCACTGGAGTTGGGTCTTGCCTACCTCTGCTGCACATTGCAATGCTACATATCTGGGTTTCCCAGCAACTCCTCATCGCTGCTTTCCAACCCTCGTGTCATAAACTTTTTTGTGTCAGGATTAGGTTGTTTTTATGCAAGTTATGACGCCAGTCACCAGGCTCAACGTTGACACTTCCCCCCGCCCCAGCTCCACACAAATTAGCAACATTGACATCGGGTCACACTTGAAGTAATTACATGGATATAGACACGACATCTCCTCGTCGCTCCCTCTTCGTGTCCCAAAGCGCTGTGTCAAACGATCCCCGCCATGCCATCCATATTATTGCACAAATCTTCCCTGATCAGAATACAACCAAAGGTTCTTTTCTAGCTGTCACTTATCGTCATGGACCTAAGCTTAGTCACGAGTAGTTTTCCGTTTTGGCATTCCCGTTGACAATATTGTCACACAGTAGTGGGTAATTATGTCTATCATATATTACGGCTGTCTGCCTGCATCAGCACACATGGATGTTTGCAATGCATTGGACATGTACTATTTTTCTGAAGACAGTTGTACCACTCCAGGGTCCCCATGTTTGGTGCTATAATTATAGCAGTTACCTGTTATTGATGGGATATAAGAGAATTCCTATTAAAAACACAGTAACAGTCTAGACTTCCCTATGCATCATAACATGACATGTTACCCAGCATGAGTATGATCTGAGCATGATTTTTTTAATCATTATTTCCACATCCCAAAAATCGCATCAACCACTGTTCACAGATACAGTGAAATCTATGATTTTGTGGGCTCCAGCTTTAATCAGCCCCATATTTAAGCCATCCAATGCTGCATGCTTTATGCTCAAAGCCATATATTTTTGCTGGAATTATAAAAATGACATTTGTGCATACATGAACAATTGTAAGGTGGTACCTTCAATTTAAGACCTTCTCTACTGCCAGCAAAAAAGTGATATTACATTACAGGTGATGTCCAAGTCCATGTCCATTTAACAGACAAATAGGACTTTCTAGTGTCACGACACAACTGTCTCAAAAGATACACAACTGTCTCAAAAGATACACAGTTTCTTAAAAGAGGTGGTCTTTAGAGCAAGTACCATGTATAATAAATGCAAATTCCAACAAAAATTACAAAGCTTCCATTCCACATGTTGTATGTTATACAAGTAACCCTTTGTCTACTCTGAGGTCAATGGCGAGTCATTGCCTGCTGAGTCACGGTGCTTCAGCAGCCTGTGCATGACTAACCAAGTAGCTTGGACATGACTAACCAAGCAGCTTGGGCATGACTAACCAAACTTGGACATCACTAACCCAGCAGCTTGGGCATGTCTAACCAAACAACTTGGACACCATTAACCAAGCAGTTTGTGCATGACTAACCAAACAACTTAGACATCATTAACCAAGCAGCTTGAGCATGACAAACCAAACAACTTGGACATCATTAACCAAGCAGCTTGGGCATGACAAACCAAACAACTTGAACATCATTAACCAAGCAGCTTAGACATGACAAACCAAACAACTTGAACATCATAAACCAAGCAGCTGGGACATCACTGACCAAGTAATGCCAAAACTAGTGATGACACTGTTCAAGGGCTTTATCAACTAAGCAGGCAATCTGTTAAAGCCGAAGTATGGACTTGCTTTGCCAGAATTTTAATTCTTTCCCCTTGATTAAGGACTAAGGCAACAGCTTTCCTTGGCATGGGTTGGGCAGTGCCCAACCCATGCCAAGGAAAGCTGTTGACCTGGGGCATGTGATCTTGATAAGTCTAATGTACATTTATCGGTCAAATTGTTTTTCATAACTGTTGAAATTAATTGAAAACACTGAAGCAGACACCATTTGACCACCATCCGGTTTTTGCCAGTTTAACTGGAAAACGGTTAAAAGAAAGGAGACCTGCTAACTCTAAAATGAAACACTTTTAGTGGTCAAGATGTTTTACTCTAATGACAAGTTACCTCTCCTAAAAGACCATTTGAAAATGGCACTGGAAAGGGTCTATGAGCCAGGTTTGATTTTACACTGAGTGAGCAGGTGTGAGGGCAGCCAAGGCATGCTACATGTAGCCATAGACAATCCATACTTAATTATTCCTGATAAATCCAGGGACTTGTCTGCAGGCAAATATTTGCGGAACAGGCCTGAGCACTGTTGTAGGGCAAGCTATGTACAGCTTAGGGAACTTGTATCTAATCAGGACACTCTGATCTCTTTACGCCAGCTGACTCGGCCTATCACAACTCATCCCTCACAAAACACTATCATGGAAATGCAGTGGTCCCAAGCACAAATTTGTGTGAGATCCAAATAATTAAGTTCTCTGCTTGAGGGTAGTCCACGGGAAAAAAAAATGAATTAGCCAGGGACCCAGTGCAGCAGTACTGCAATTCAGCTAATGTTCAAAGGTATTCTGTTTTCTGTAATACTAACCACTGTTTCCTCGTTTTACAACATTTGGACATCAATATGATCTGCCCCTCTGAAAAATTTGGGCTGTGATTATTTTGTGTGGAATGATCTTCATCTCTGCAACTGCATGTTGAGTAACCTTCAGTTGTCGCATTCGTGGATATGGCTTCCCTACCCTTTTGTGTGACACCTCTTCACCTGCTCACTTCATTTGGCTTTGTGACGTAGTAATACACAACAATGTCCCTTCTGACATATAAAAAAGGCCACAATACAAAATTAGCTGGTGGATAGGCATGTTATAGCATGTGCTGGCTAATTTTTCGGTCAGGTACCCCAGAATTCAATTTTGTTAATTATAATAATAAAAAATAAAAAAAATCAGTCAAAACAATTGAGAGTTTCATTATCTCCTGCACAGACCACATTTCATATATACTACAATGCTTGCATTGCCCAGAGACATCGTGAAGTTATTTATAGCATTGGTAATAATATTAACATGCACTGTCACCCTTCTTATAGACAGACAGAACAATAAAAGTTGATCATTAACACCTTGACCATTGACAGCTCTGTGCTCTATTTGCACTGCGGTCTGTTACCATGGCAGCCAAAGCAGACCAATTAGCATTTGAGTCTTTTTCAGCACTTGACAGGAATCATGTAGTCAATGGCCAGACCCAGTAGAGCAGGGAAAAAAACCGAAGACAAAAAACCCCACAGAGATCGGTCTGTTTAGCAGGCAAGGAATTTAAAAGAAAGATGTAATTTCTAATTAGTGGGTCACACCCAGTACAAAAGTATGTCAAGGATACTTAAAAAAATCAGGTGTTCAATAGTTGTAAGTGCATCATTGCAATGTGAGGACAATTTGAAGGACTACAGGGCTTTTGAATTGTTCACAAAATTAGGTTAAAAAATGACAAAACGAGTTTTTCGCCCCAATAGCCATATGACCTTCACCTTCAATTTCAGGGGTGAAGTATAAAGAAGCACAAATGTCTCTATCCACGAGTTAATTAAGACCTCACTGTCATTAAATTCAGATGAAAACCTTTTCAAATGATGAGAAAAAGTGAGTTTCACATGAAAAGGCATGAAGCAAGAAAGTATGTCACAAACAGTAAGTAATAAAATTTATATAGTGATCAAGTTCACGATGGGTCTATCATTTTAATAGAAAGAAATGACACCTTTGAAGGCCATGCTGTTACAAAATTGAGCACTCTGCAAAGCTAATGAATATTAACCACTAAAAAAGTCACATTAATGGATAAGTTGGTCACAGTGATACAGAAATAAAATCAGTTCATCTCACATCTATTGTCACGTCAGATTGGTAAATGTATCTGGCACATGCTCGTGAGCAATGGTGCCCTGCAGATGTTCAGTTGTCTGAGCTTGTCACATTCGAAATTTGTATAAATTCAGCTCACAGCCATCATGTAATTTCCATAGCTCCCAGAATATCTGGAGCCAATACTCTGATTACTATATGACAGTAATGACACAGTGATGCAGTGCACAAGACTGAACCAATCCATGAAAGTGGTGCCCTACAGTTACCATGGGAAAAACACACAAGTGGCACAGTAGCTGTAACTATTTTTTTTTTCACCTTCCTTCAGATTTTTCAATTACTTAAGGTGTGTCAATAAACTCCAGTTTACTCCAAAGCTACCCTAGTAAACTTAACTACTGTGAATACCTATTAGTTGTGGGTTATTTCTTTGCACCAGTTCTAGTAAGCAGTCAAATACATTCCACTGCACTGAGGCTCTACCACTACTGTGACTGACTGATAATATGATACACTTTCATGTACATGTACTTAACGATACTCTATCACAAAGTTACATGTTATCAAACCATACATATATACATGCTATGATATTAAACACCTGTGATCTCCGTGGGCATGTCTTTTGCCCAATGTGCAGTATTTATCTACTCTATCACAAAGGTACATGTTATCAAACAATGCATATATATATGCTATGATATCAAACACGTGTGATGTCCGTGGGCAGGTCTTTTGCCCAATGTTCAGTATTTATCTGCTTGCAATATACAATTTTGGATGTTGTAAGGATAATCTTGTAATGCATCCACATTCCAGTGACACAGAATCCTGTGACAATGGGCCATTGATCATAGATGTGGTTCACATTCAAATGCTGTCCCAAGGAGGGTAGAGGCCTCCTTGGCTGTACAGAAACACAGTCATAGTAATCATATGACAGGAGAACACTACAATTCCTCTCCTTGTGGACTCCGGCAAACGAGCCAGCATACAAAGAGTTTTGATCAGGCTGCTTTGAACAACTGGGAATATTGTTTAGTGGCTCTGTACACATGCTCACTTGTACTAGAGGCAACTGTTTCATACGCATGTAAAGAGTAGTGACAAGATACGAGCACTTTCCACCTGCGATCTAGCATCTTTAGTGACAATGTACCACCTGAGTTTCTGCCATTAAAGAAGAGAGAGAGGGAGAAACAGCAGGAAATCAATGGTGGATACGGTGTGCATGCTATCAGCTGGCTATCAGCCCCGGTTTGACAAGAACACTGATTTATGACTTTAATGAAGGTAAAGATGGCAGGCCAGGCAGGCTGTCACTGATCAGGTATCCAGCACTGTGAGACTTGACTCTCCAAGCATGGCCTTTCACCATCAAACCACCTATCTTGTAACACAGGCGACAGCAGGTTCACCTCTGTAGCCAAGTCCCTTGTTTGGCAAGATCATATGGAAGTTTTAAATGCATCCTCCAAGCAAAGCCTGCCTGTCAACATGTGCTTGGGATAAAGGCTTTGTCAAGTGTCATAATTGCACTGTTTCGGTTGGAACATCTGGGGATGTTTGGCAGTCACTAAGCTGGGTAAGACAGGGACATTAGTGACCCTTTTCCCCTTACACTGGCCAAAACTGGCGGGCGGTCGAATGTCGTCTCTTTCAATGTTTTCACCTAATTTCAGCAGCATTGAAAACCAATTTGGATGAGAATTGTAGATAAGACCCATACAGCTACCATGCCCTAGGTCAACAGTTTTCTTGGCGTGGAATGGGTGTTAAATGCCCAACCCACACAAAGCTCTTGACTCAGGCTTGAAGTCTGTCTTGATTCCAGGGGTAAAGGGTTATTGAACATCCTTTGTTGGCACATGCTGCAGCTATAACTCTGTACAGTTGGCATACACATGCTGCAGCTATAACTCTGTACAGTTGGCATACACATACTGTAGCTCTTACTCTGTACAGTTGACATATACACATGCTACATGTATAGCTATAACTCTGTACAGTTGACATACACATGCTATAGCTATAACTCTGAACAGTTGACATACACATGCTGTAGCGGTAACTCTATGCAGTTGACATACACATGCTATAGCTATAACTCTATGCAGTTGACATACACATATCCAGCATTGATTGTACCATTCACTTTGCTTACGTTGAAAAGTTCACAATGAACACTATAGTTTCTTTTTATGACCACAATGCTTTGGAATAAACAATATTGCTACAAATAATTCATACATGCAAAATCTTGAGACAATACAAAGAGTGGCCACTTCTGAAGTGCTGTTATCTCTCCTGCCTGCCTTCCCATCACTGACCACAAAGTTCTGCCCTCTGCTATTGGACACTTTCCATGCAGAGAGTGCTGCCAAGACAATACACAATCTCTGATGGTGCCTGCCCCCAGTTATTTTGTGGAGTAGTATGTGTGTACATTTTTTACTTTTCTTTGTTTTTACTGTTGCATGTTTTCTGTGTACGTTATGTTCTGCTGTACAACATTCTGCAATGAGTATATGTCAATAAAGCTTTCATCCCCAGCCCGGTAATTGGGGCAATTTTACAGCTGATGAAATTTGTCTAAATTACTTCTCAGTGGATTTTTTTTCCTGTGGGTTGGAAAATCTTATTTTGGGTGCTAAATGGGCCTAGTGCTCTGCTGTTATGAAAATAGATGAATTTAAATCCATGGGCTTTGGTAACTCTCTGGATGATGGAACTTCATTAGTGTTATGAGCAATCAAGATCTTAACTTCTCCACATTCCCACTAGATTCCATACAGATCCAGAACAAATTAAATATGCTACAGTGTTTACAAGGTTTTCATATTTTGACCCATACATTACATACATGTAACACTGCAAGTGGCAAAACCAACATCAAATTTGAACTCGATTTTTATACACTTGAAGCAGAGCCTCCTGAGGCGGGAGATCTCCCCCTTTTTCATACTTTTTTTACAAAGTCTCCCACTCTCTTGCTTTTTATAAAATGTCTCCCGCTTTTTGTAAAATTAAAAGAAGCGGCATTATTCCATCAGTGGTTGTAAAGTTGTACCGTTTTGCCCTGTTGTTGCTCTATAGATATACGTGCAAAATATGTCCATGATGACACCTAACATGGTTCAAAATGCAGGAAATGAAGGTGAAAATTTCAAATTTTTCCTGGGGGAGCATGCCCCGACTCCCGTAGCTATGCTTCGTGCCTTCAGCGCTCCTCCTCCCACTTTCCTGCAGGACATGCACGAGGGAGATCTCCCACTTTTAACGTAAGCTAGTTTGGAGGCTCTGTTAAAAAGTCCTGAAAGTTATATGACCGCACCCTGAAAACTGTGGAGTGTGGACTGTATCACATCCACAAGCTAAATATTTATGGAAGCTCTACAGGTGGACATGTGGCATTCCATAAGCTCTGCGACCTTTGGTCAGCAGAGCTAAAAACAGCAAATATTTTTTTCACACATGTCCCATTTTGGTTGCGTCCAAAGCCAACCAAGTTCTGTATTATATATGGACTGGAGAAAACACAAAGTTCAGTCTGTTTAGCAGGCAACCATTTGGGTAACACAGATCAATTTTCATGTTGGGTTTGGGTGGAAAGTAACTATGCCAACAAGTGGTTACCTTTAATGCTATCGCAAAAGGGCTGTGTTACGCTTGTGAAGAATCACACAATATTTTGCCACTGATGAAGTCTTTGTAGTCCTCACTGACTTCCACAATCACACGACTGTTCAGGACCCATTTCGAGACACCTGTTCAAAGAGTCAAACAAGACTTTCTCCAAACTCTACAATTCCTGTGAAATTGGAGAATTTGAAGTGTGAAATATGTCCAGTGGTCCCTGTCTTGAGAGATCACCTCTTAAACATACTTTGAATTTCAAGTTTTGTGTTTTGCATAGGTAGGGCACAGCAAAAGTGCATTCAAGGTCTCTGCCTAATCCCAGTTACCATGACTCAGAAACCAGATGCCATTCCCAATGTCACCCATTCTGAGCTTTCACCACCCTGCCTATTCAAGACCTGCTACAGGTCCCAATTTTTAAAAAAATCGTTCTTTTTTTCCAATTCATTTGCTTATAATTCCTTTATTCTACTTTAACAAAATGTATTTTAGAGTCTTTTTTTTACTCCAATACAAAAGCTAAGTGCAATCTGGCCCATGCCCAGTTCAAAAAATCCCAAAACAATTGGCTCCCCTGTCAGATCTACTAAAATGGTCGCAAAAAAGAATTTTGGCTGGGTCTCAGCTGGATTATTTCATTTACTAATAGAAGCAACAAAGCCGACAGACCTGTAGTCTTGCATGTCACTTGTAAATTAAGTACATTCTATGATCAAGCCATGGTCTGCACCAATCCAATGGGAAGTGCCCACTCACGTTTTCATCCAAAGAGAGACGGACGAAATGTTTATGCTCTGAGCTATTCATGCCATTAGCCCTAATCATAAAGAACATAAAGCATTTTTTTCCATATACAGTGATGTGACGAAGACACGATTATTTATTTAGCTGTAGAAAAAAATCATGGTTTGTCACAATACTCTTATTTTCAGTTCAATCAGTGGAAAAACTAGAAGTCATTACTGACAGACTGGATGCCCCCTGTCTGCATGCACACCCAACCCCCCCCCCACACACACACACGGGTCCTGTGACCTTGAAAATGAGGTCAAGGTGACCAAAATGTAATCAGGTCAAGAAATAGTGTCGAGGGTAAATTTGACTTTGATGTGGTCTGTGCATCATGAGATAACTTGTGCATCAGGATTGTGCTATGGATGAACAGTGGCCCAGTCAGACAGACAGCTGGACAAGCCAAAAGCAGTATGCCCCCAAATAAAACTACTGTATATTTGAAGGGGTATATCTATAACGAAAAAATACTCCATCTCTAACAATCACCAAGGGATCAGCTATTATCATACCATTCTGTCCCTGTTGGTATCACAGGTGGGTGGGTGTATGACATTATATGCCATGTTAACATTGCATGTTTTGCCTCTGTCTGCTGTCCAAGTTGTTCTGAAAAATTGGTATTTATGACCTGCATTTGTCACCACCTGTGCGACTAGCAAAATGAGAATCAGGCCATACTTGCAAGATCTGTATAGCCCTGAAAGCTTTGAGTACACTGTGAAACACAGGGTGTGCACTACAACATGCACACAGCTAATAATACAATTTACTAATTAACACTCAATTCATGCTTTAGGTATGTTTGATCATGATATGTCTGCGAGAAAAAACAAATCGAGCAATAACTACCCAGAATTATATTTCTGTGGATGCAGTGCAGGGACTGCTGATACCATTAACCAAATGCTATGTGTACTGTTATTTTAATTTGGCTAAAGAAATTTGCAAAAGGCTAAATTTAAATTGTTTTAAAATGAATTAATAGAGGACCAGGGTAGCACCTTCCATGAATTTTGCCCTTATTTCCAATTTTGGCGAAAGATTTTCAAAGTCCAGAACTGTCCCTGCCATGATACATGCACCATAAGGTTTTTCAACCCCTGACTGAGCAATGTTTTCACACCAAATTTTTATGGTCTTTTCTTCTGTTATAATCCTAAATATTAATTAAGGGCTGTTAACCTGTGAACCTTATGCAGCCCAATTTCCCCAAAATAATGCCTTTCAATATATGATATAACTTTCACCAGGCTCCAAAAAAACCCACACGCATACGAACTGAAATTGATTTAAGCCTCGAGAATCAGATTAAGCGTAGTTGTGCAATATAATTCAGATTAGCCAATTCAATCAACATTTCCTAATACGTTTATGATCATCGACTTAATCAAGTGACTGATCTTTGACATTCACTAATGACATACAACTATTACTGTTCATATTGAGTATAGCTCATGATGCATGCCAAGTGGTACATGTATTACTGTGACACACGTGGCATGCCAAGTAGCACGTACATTACTGTGACACAGATGGCATGACAAGCAGTACATTTATATTACTTAAAAACATTATGGGTGGTTCCCACCCTCCCAACCCCCCCTCCTTTGGGGTGAACCCATGAAAATGTGGCATGACATGATAAGTGGTTTGTTGGGGTGTTCATAAATCATGGATGGACAATGAAAGTGGCAAATATATCATGATCAAAACACATACCAGTCAACATCACTGATCATGTTTGCTTGTTGAAAAAAGTCACACTAATACTATTGAAAAATTGGCCTACATACAAAATAATGTAAATTTGTACATTTTCCTATGCTATCCTGCAGAGAGGAGGGTTCTATCTTATATGTACATGCAAAGGTTATGTAGCATTACACTTGTTGCATGTTACCCCTAGAAGATCACAGACAAAGGAATAGTTTCCATTGATTCAGGGTCTCATACTGGGGCAGCATACAAAAAACAGTTGTTGAAGCAGCCTCAGAACTCACCAACAGCTGTAGTACAGGAAGCCCACCATAGCTTTCTAAAGCAGTCATCGCACTGTGCCTGGTAGGACAACATCACACAGGCAAGTAAACATAATTAGCTGTTAATTTCATCCCATTTTTAGAACAACCGTAAGAGACCATCTCAGGGATCTTCAAGGAATGCTTCATTTGTACAACTTCCTTGAAGATAGATGGCCATGCACAAACAGTACAACTCACAGACCTCCTCAAGAAAATTAATTTAACAAGAGCATACACTTCACATGTTTGTGATATCAGCTGAAGTGACTCTTGATCCAAAACTGGCTTACCTACTCCATTTGCCTTTCAAGGACAAATTACTGATTCCTATCTTGACAATAGTTATTGTACCACAGCCTTTGGTCATTTCCCCATCAAATGATAATATAAAAATAACAATAATAATCTTAAAATGTGACCAAGGTAAACACAGATGATCAGCACTTTGGTCTGGCTTTTCCATTATCAGATATTCTGTTTTAATATTGATTATTTTAACAGCATGTAGCTTGCTAGTATAATATGCCTAATATCTCCTGACAAAAAACCAAGCCTCCAGCCAGATGTCTTCAAAGGAGTTCAGCTCAATGACTTGTTTTGATGTGTAGTTTCTAAATGTGACTATCTCCAAGCAATCTCAAATATCAATTTGTCAAAATAGGCACACTGACTTTAACTTCAAGGTATGGTAAACACGGCAAAGCTCTGTCACATTTGATATTTATTACCAGGATTACCTGAGTCTGATTTTTTGGCCTATCAATCAGGAGTTCCAAGACATTGCCTTTCAATAGAAACATTCTGGAAATCTTAAAGCAAACACCAGTTATGGTCCCTGTTCTCAACTCTGGTATTTTAATATAATGAACTGCGTGTAAGTTGACCAAGCCAAATGCTTGCCTGTTACGCAGACTTTGCTCCTTTAATTGTCTCAACCCTAATACTGTAAATTTCTTTGTTTTCACTTTTTTTGGCTGTTGCAATAATTTACAAAAATTTAAAAATACGGTGAAAATCAGGGACCATGAGATTTTTCTATTTCATCTTTGTAAAAGCTTTCAAAGAGACAAAGGAATTAGCCCACTATCCGTGGCATTCTTGCCATCATCAATAAATCACTAATGTGTTTCTAAAGCTTAATAGCTAAAGTAACCACCCAATGGATCACAGAAGTTTGACAGCATGTGCCATCTTAGGCTGACAAAATTTGTTTAGCATAGCTTTTTATGGGCTTATCTGACGTCACAGGTCAAAGCTAGTGAGGTAAAAAGATTATCTGAGGAAAAGGGTCAAATCAAAGAGATTAAAAAAAAGTTGTCTGACGCAAAAGGCCAAGACAGGGAGGTCAGAAAGTAATTGACCTCAGGGGTCAAAGTTCGAGAGGTCAAAGTTTCATGTCACTTTATGCACTTTCATTTGCAACAGCAATGAATCTTGTGAACTGGGAGAGTTTCCACAGGCTTTCAAAATTATTACAGTATTTGAATCAAATAAAAGTATTACTTTGCATTATATAATCACCACTATCATTGTAGTACCTTAATTAATTACATAAATCAGATGAAAACCTATTTTTATTTCTATCTTAGACTTCGATGGTAGAATTTTGATCATATTTTGAAAGTAAGTTTTGTACATATTACACCATTAGTGGAATGCAAGTATCCAGGTCATTGACCCAGTATTCGCACTAATGTGGTTTTAATATGTAGGTCAGATTGACCTACCTTTCACACTGAAAGAATCAAACTATGAAAAGGCAGAAGCCACGTACGTTACCTGCCAGTGAAGCCCTTAATTGTTGTATTCATGTGCATGCATCTCAGAGTCCAGGATCTGTGTTCTGGAATGTGTTTGAGACTTCTTGTGTTTTGTTTTTTGCGAATTTTTTAATTTTAAACAGAGCATGTAAGTCAAGGCATGATCTCAGCAAAGCAAGACACAGCATATTTAGGTCATATGTCATTCTAAACACGAAGTGACGCCATCCCATTCAACTTATGAAGTTACTCTGGTGGCCAGAATCAATGTTATACAGTTTTAACTATCTCTCCACAAGGACTACATGTACATAACCTACCCAAAATGACAAACACGAGCAAAACTCTCGCCAGTACATTTTGTTCTCCACTTAACTGTGACCACTGTGCAATTTCTGTGTAAAAGTGAGAGAACGTTGTATCTTGTGACCAGTGACCTAAATGGAGGACACGCCAAGCATGCCCAGTTGAGATTCTGACTCAATTGTTTGTCAATTGTTGAGAAATTCACAAAATAATATTTAATCTGGAGTAGTTAAAGGGAGGTTTGTAACCATTATCATCCTGTCTTGGAACTCTGGCCCTTAAAGTTCCCGCTCGCCCTTTGGTTTAATTTTCATGCAATGTGAAGGAACTGATGTGTTTGTACACTTGATGGAGAAGTACTGAAGCAATGTACATGTATATTTTATTCATTTTTGTTATGGAAATATGCCCCAAGCATCCTGGCCCCTCTCATCAAGCTTATCAAATCTGCATCCCAATTTGATGGCTTCGCTCTGTGATGTCACTGAAGGGATTAGACATGGACTGACAATTAAAACTGACTTGTAACAAGGAGGATAGAACTCTTTCTTTGCTTGTAGTATTCACTGTCATCATGTTTATAAATACCAGGGACTGCTTTGACCACTAGCCAATCAGTCAAGTGTTAATATTTCTTGCATTTGCCTTAAGAAATGTGAAAATGGCTGAAACATTTTCAAATGAATTATTAATGGACCAAGACTGAATTTACGTGAATTACGCCTGTATTTCCTATTTTGGCTACACGTTTTTGAAGTCCAGATCTGTCCCTGAATATGGATACAAATGGGAAAAAGTTCTTATTTGTTTCAGTCTCAACTAATCCATCATGGTCAGTCAATGCTGTGCTGAACTGCACCAACAAGAACAAAGGGTTCGGTTTATTTATTCCTCTGTCGCAGTGTACCTTTTTTGCTAAGAAACCACAGGATGATGAACTTGTAGAGAAATGTTGCTTAATTGATGGCTTTGTCCAAATCATATGTACAGAAACGATGATACATCATAGTTGTCAACCACTAGGAGTTCCACAGCTGATTATGTTACTAAGCAGGCAAACCCCTGCTAGCCTGCATGGCTAACCATACATGGCAAGACTCTTTTCCTTGTCCTCACATGTACTGTATATCTCTTGCTTCCATCTCTCTTTTGTTCTTCTCTCCTCTGGTACTGAGTTTTCTTCCAAAGTTCCAGTATTTATACTGTAGAACATGTTTTTATGTCCCTATAAACTTTAGCAGTTGACTTATTGTTTTACTCTCTGATTGTGAAAACTGTTACTTACTGAGTCTCTTGTTTATCGCCCACTTTGGGGTCAGCAACAGATGGTTTAAACAACAGTGTCAAGTATTACTGAGATTTTTCACAAATATTAGAAAGTTTGCTGGCATTTGATTACATTTGCCTGTTTGTCTCGACTTTAAATGATTAATCAGTAAAGCTATGGAAAATGCAAGTCCAAAGAAATATGTTAAAATCTGCACTAACGTGACTCTGTGACACCTCCCCAAAGGATGCAGGACACCGGCCCTTGTGTCGATGGCAAGTCCACATGCAGGTCATTCCCCAGGCCTGAGAGGCTTTGATGTGACTGCTTTAGGCAGTAAGTGGACAGAAAGTGGTTTGATTTGTTGGGCACATTGCACCAAAGAAATGTTAAACAGAAGGAAAACTTTAGGAAAGAACTGACGGGGGAAGGAGTGTGAGTAGGGGGGGAACAGAGAGACTCACTCATACTAGAAGGGGTTGACATATAATTATGGACACAGAATTGAGGAGGAGGATACATGGATTCAACTCTACTGACAAAAGCCTTCTCTCCTCTGCTCTTGGAGGTTCATTTTTTTAGAAAAAAAAATATTTTCATTTAACATTTCCTCTATGAACTGTACCACATATAATTCAGATTTGCTTGTTTGTCGCATTGAAGCTCTTCAGTGAGGTCACAACCTGAAGCCCACTCAATCACCAAACAGGTGCAAACATGTCAACTTCAGGTCTGTCAAGAGCCACAGAATTCTCTGTTCAATAAATTATTTTCTTGAGCAAATGTAATAAAATGATATCATACTTCATTGTAACAATCAACTAACTGCTGTAACAAAAAAAGAAAAAAAAATTAATGATCCTTAACCTTCAGGGACCTTTACCCCTTTCCCCTTCAAACCAACCAAAATCAGCTAGCACTCAAATATTACATGCTTCAATGCTTTTCCCTAATTTCTATATTACATGTAACAAGAAACAGTTTGAATGAAGAACTGCAGCTCAGCCCTACCAATATAACATGTCCCATGTCAATGGCTGTCCTTGGTGTGTTCTGGTTATTTAGCACTTACTCCATGCAGAGGAAAGCTGCTGACTCAGGCTTAATTCAAGGGGAAAGGATGAAGTACCCAGAGCAATGCCTATGGTACTAAAGGATTATGCAAATATTCTAAAGTTTTTGCCATTACTTTTGCCAAAAAGTGTCACGTATTATATTATTCTTTACATGGGTCTTAATTTGAGACTCATAGAATAACATATGATTGAAATATCAGCTCAAGAAATTTGACATCCAGCATGAGATCTCCCTAAAAATTATCTTTTTTGCTGTCCATCACCAATATGCGGGATTCAGGTTGAGTGTCGTGTGAAAAAAAAAATGGCAAGCCAAGAGATGGCATGGTAAGCGCTGCAGGCAACAATTAGTTTGCCAGCTCGTCTAGTCAGGGTACGCAGATGGACTAAGACAGAATCTGTGTTGACAGCCGTCAACTAACTCTGACTTGTTTCTCCCATCGATGGAGACACCTCTGTCTTTCAAATACAAAACCCTTTCCCCTCAAGTCAGCCAAACCTGGCTGCATCAAGCTCCCCCTCAAGTCAGCTGAATCTGGCTTTTTTCACTGCATGTTTCCTTTTTTTTATGAAGTCATTTATGGGAAAATAATGAAAACCATCTGCTAAAGTGGGCATTTTTGCATCATTTCCTTTATATCGCCATACCAACATTGTGACTAAAAAGCAGAAAGGAGCGTTTCTTCGGTGAAATAACTGATCATGCAAAGAAGACCATCAATTAGCATTAAGCTGTTTAAATACATATCCAGCACATTCAATGAATTTGACTCTTCCTGCAGCTCATGTCCACGTGTTTTGTTCACTGTGAGTCTTTTCCCTTTAGTATAGTTTGTGTGGGATGTTTCTCCGTCAAAATTTAACAATGAATGGCAAAAATAAACTTGTACACATTTATCTCGCCTGTTTTGGAAAGTATATTGAAGAGCAGCATCCATGTTTGTTGGTTTCAATGCACTGCTCAGCAGGTGTAGTTGTCGGAAATGTAGGTATTTTTCAGTTATCGTCAGCAGCACAAAGTACCATATTTGGAATGATGACCCCGTAACCTTGAATGAGTTTCCAAATATGGATATTATGGTCAAATTTGACTGATTTATACAGCGGGGAATATCAACACACATCAAATTTAGCCAATCGGAGGAGAGTATACCAAAAATAGAACAGACTTTGGTCTTTCCCACAGTACCAGCCATTCCAGACATTTGTAAACAAACATGACCCTATGGAGAATGCAAACTTATGGAAACTTGTATTTTTTATTTTTTTCTGCCGATTTCAACACTTTTACTTGTATAAATGATAAATGACCATCAATGATTATTTATACAGCAAGGACAAATAAATCTATACATTTTACCGCAAATGAAACGTCACTACTGAAAATGGCGATGTTGAATCAGTCATACTACCCACACGTGCCGACAAGGCAATACCTGTTCCTACAATGCGGAAACAGACAGCGACTGTTTTGGGGTGTTCATAGCACATTTTAGTTGTTCATGAGGAATTAATTTGAGGAGTGGGGTGGACTGAAACTCAAGTAATGTGAGGGGGAAATGGTTAAGCCGGCAAACTTTCTGTATTTTGGAGTTATCTTCATCCATTTCAGACCTGCTAGTAATTTCACCTCACGTTATAGTACACAATTGCCTCTCACGCAATACACATTCAAGTTGCCCGCATATCCTACTCACAATGCCATGCGCGCTACACTTTCCTGTGAGGATTTTGGACACGGCATGCAACCTGAATCCCACGTATTGCAGACATCATGTTTGATTGTCACATTTTCTTTTTTTTTTTGGGGTGGTAAATTTGTCCATTATGTTACAGAGGGTCATATATAGAGAAGACCAATGATTAGCATCGATTTCCCATCTATTTCTGTGTAATACTTCTCCTGTTGCAGGTAGATCCTCTGGACCGGACTGACGACCGTCCTCCTGCAGTATGCTGGATTTGAGTGAATGCTGCGACAAGAACGACACTCGACACTCATCCATGTATTTCCACCACTTTTCCCTCAAGTTTCTGACCGTAAGTGCAACTGATGCTTGATCAGTTCACCCCTGCTTAAAACAATTTTCATGTTCTACAGCACTTACAAAACTGTCTGACAGTGAAATGCAGGGTTTTCTGAGACTATTGCCTCTTTGTTCACTTGGCAAGTGAGCAATGAGGTAAGGAAAGGTCCACATGTGCTCACTTGACACTTTATATACATGTGTATTACCACAATGCTGCTCTGCGACTTTTGCCTTCTTTAAATATGTTTTGTACAACAACTTGACTTGATCCAACACAAACACTATTATTCGAGAAAATCACAACAGTATGTGAAGATTTTGCAAAACTTGATGACAGATGTCAATTGTTATATATGATGTCAGGGCATGACACCTCCGTCATTGTATTGATATGTCTTTTTATGAAAAAACGTTGCACTTTAGGGACACCTAGAGAGAATACTGACTGATTCTGAAAAGACAACATTTGTACATTAGTTTTATCCTTGATGCCCAACTCTGGTTTTTTTGGGTGTGTTTTTTTTTTTCTTGCATGTGTCCTTGGTATGTTTGTTGTTTGTCATATGTGTACATTATATTTGTATGAATAACTTTAAATGGTTGTTGCCTCTCATAGGATTATGTACTTTCTTGTATATGGTTGGCAGTAAACTACTGCTGCTACAATAGGCAAAGACCACCTTTACTGAACATACAGGTCCCTGTTTCAGAGCCCTGAGCTATCTACTCCACATATAACAGTGCACTTTTAATTAAAGATCACATTTACCAGAGGCTTAAAATTCACCACTTTTATAAAATTAGAGGTAACTATATTTTTGTTGTTGATGTTGTTGTTGTTGTTGTGGTCTTAAGTTGCTTATTTCTGGATGTTTGAAAATCAAACTTCATTAAAGTTACCACAGAGGAAATGTGGTAATAATAAAGGTTGAACAGAGTACAGAGAACCACACAGGCTTTCAAAATACAATTAATCTCATGCAGCACCTCATATGTGCGTGCTGTAATTTGTATGCCTTGAGGCATTACTTCAAACGTGTTGCATTCACTAAATAATGGACCCCCTCCCCACCCCTCTTTGGAAGCAAATTTTGAAGTGTCAGTTGTGACAAACATGTCTGTATATGCCATTACCATGTACATATTATTGCTGACATCATGACCAGTTACAAATTATTCTGAATTTGGACACTAGGGTTTTGCATGTTCCTGCATACATATGTACATTTAACTAGAATGAATCATTAATCATAGTTTATTTCAGACAAATAACGCCCATATACTCACTGGTATATGTACTGCCGCTCTTTCTCATAGGTAGACACTTTTAAAACAGTAACAAGCAATGTGGTAACAGCCAACATCAGCATCTTGACCATGTTGGCAAATTTTCAAGTTGGGGGCATGAAGAACATACATATTTATTTTACTAACAACCAAAGCCCAAGCTTCCATTTGCAGCTGAGAAAGCTACTTGGACGCAAGTTAAATGACTGTTTATTCTGAATATATGTAGTATAATGACTCATTCACTGTAACTGGCTAATGGCAAAGCTTCCACTTTGCCAGTTTCTGCTCCAAGAAATAAAGCACAATTCTATTATACATGAACACCCTTGGTGTTGATCTTCTGGAAGACTATTTTCATCCATCGATGTCATATCTGCAAAAGCTATCCATGTATATGTGTTGTGTGTATATATCTATATACATGTACGTCTATATGTCTCGAGTGCGTGCGTGTGTGTACAGTACACTGCATACGATGGTTTGACAGTTGAGAAAGGCTCCAATTGTTATTGCGCTTACAGTGAAGTAAACTAGCCTGACACATGTGACCTTTGTCCTTTAAGGTAATTGCACCAAGCTGAAGTGGCTGGGCTGTATTTGAGTGAAGCCACTGAAGTCAAGGCCACATAGGTGCCTGGCATCACGATGGCTGCAGCTGCGCCAATACACATACATATTTTTGTTAGTTGTTCTGTACCTGTGAAACAGTTTATAAACTGTTTTTCTATCAGCTTTCACATTAACAAAAATATATGCATTTTCTCCTTGTGATATGATGAAAAGGAGTTCAGCTACATGCACATTTTAGCTGCATAGTTTTTGCACAAGGAAGTTGAATGTCTGTGAATTCGTACCGCTCCCACACCCGAAAATTACTTTGATCGGCCACAGCTGAAAATCATTTTGATCTGTTAGAACAGAAAATTACTTTGAAGACAGCTGTTCCCATAAAAAGATATTTAATATTTCAGTCATAAATTTAGCAAAAATGGTGAAATTTTCAAATAACACAATACCAGAAGAAGGTACATACATATTTACGTGCAATATACAGGATCATGATAGAATCACATGCTTGTACATTTTTATCAAAATTCATACTTATAAATTCATAATCAGAGATCCTCACTAGAGAACTTTCATGCGAGTGCTAGCTGAAGTCAATTAGCATTGCTTACTTTCATTTGTTCCATCTGCCATCACGGCAGCTGTAGTATGACTTACCCACAATGCAAAAACCCATGACCACCGCTTTCGTTCAAGATACATGTATAAAGATTCAGCAGTTATGTTCATCTCTACATGCTCTCAGTGGGTCTACATGTCAGTGTTATAAATTTAGGATCAAGACGCTATGTGGAGTCCTTGTTAGGATCAACATTGTGGGACTTCACCAGTTTCATACGTATGATAAGTTCACCAGCCCATGCTAAGACAGGGTTAAAGAACTTAGTCAATTTAACCTATTCCTGGTCAGAATAAGAGTGAGTCAATAGCTTTCTTTTGCATTTTTGGTGCAATGTGCCAAACCCATGTCAAGGAAAGCTATTGCCATTTTCATAAGTCTTCTTTATATATGACAGCAGACAACTTACATCTGGGCACTTTTGGACAACACATGCAGGAAAGGATCGAGATATTAATTTGACGGATTACTATCTAATCATAATCCTCATGGCTGTCAAGTCTCAATGCAGTAATATTGTAACTCTGTCATGATCCTTTCTTCTGAAGAGGTGTGCAAAATGATGTAGCTTGAAATCTTACTTTGTTTTCCTTCAAGGATAGGTTCTTTTATACACAGCTTATCATTAGAAGCCTATAATACAAAAAGGGTTATTGATTCTCCGGTGTAGCATGAGGAATTTTACAATTGTAGCCAGTTTGGCTATGGTAGCATTAACTTCTTTAGCCAAGTGCCAATGCTGTCACCCAAATTATGCGCAAATTCTACAATTTCAAATAATCATTAGGCTCCGTAAATCTGAATAGATAAGTAAAATGCCATTTATATACATGTGTTTCAAAAACTGAATCAATTATGAATTATTCTTGGCCAGTTTTGCTAAAAATTACAAAATTTTGCACGCCAATTCACATCTTTTTAGCCACTAGCAATTTGGCTAATGGATAGTGCTAGCCTGGACTCTCCTCACTGATTTCAATGGCTCCAATGAAATAACCAACTAATCATGCATTGAATTACTCACCTGTTTTGTAATGGTATTATTGCTCGTAACAGTAATTAATACGATCCTTTATACAAGAACTATAATGGAGTATGCTTAAGTTTGTGATTTCTTGTGTACAAAGAAGACTCTCCTACATTTGCACAAAGCTGGAGTGACCAGGTAAATAATTTTCATGTTGAAGTAGCTCTCATGTGTTCATGACAACCAGATAAGCTCCTTACTATAAGCCTACAAAATTGTAACCACACATCTAAGCTGACTACAATCTCTGATCCCTTCATAGTCACTCGGAGAATTGTGCATGTATGAGGTATATGCCCATGGTATCAAAGCCAGCCAGTGGTAAACCTATACCATTTGGCAGTCACAGAACATCGCATCCTCAATATAGTAGCACTTGAAAAGTTTTTATTAGCCTCAGTGTTACTTTTGTACCTGAAATGTCTGAAATGCATGGTGGTCTAAATGCCCTAATCAAGGTAAATAATGACCTATGGTGCTGACACTGTTTAATTTGCCTGGCTTCTCGTGAGCAATCCTTCATTATGACTTGTTACATTGGTGGATCAGCCATCAATAGCACATCGAGTGGCGCATGGATCGGTCATACAAGGTGGCCAGCAGTTTCAATGGCACTGTCATATTGACCATTGTTGTTATGGCATTAAGACGTGCACTGCCTGTTGAGGATATCGCACAGCTGGCTGGCTCTCTGTTCACAGGCCTTTACCACATCAATGCCATTCTAGATATGCTCAGAATCATAAGGTAGTCGTGTATAACTTCATTCAACCCATATTTTTGCTTTGTCATTTGTTGACACAGATCCTCATAAAGCAGTGAAGAATAGTTGGAACCTCCTGCCCCAATCAGTCCATTTTCTTGGCATTAACAGGAAAAGATGACCTCATTCCACACTTGATACAAAGAAAACTTCCGATCATGCACATTTGAGCATTCATTCAAGTACCTTGTACCTACCGGTAAAAAATAAAAAAAACACATAGAGTTTGTACCACTGTACATTAGCTGAGACATCCTGCCCTCGCTGCTCGAGAGACACCTCAGAGGTGTACCACTTCACTTGGTCACACATAAAAAATTGAAACTGGCAGCATCTCCTCAGACCTTGGAAGCTACTGGCCAAGATCTCTGCTTAACATTTGTCATCTTTACGAGGTCCATATATGGTGGAACCTGTCTCCAAATACCACACACCTAGCACGGACCAAAATTGGTGTCCCTCAAGTCATGTGGTGTTTCATTAAAGGTATAAATAACATGAAAACTACCATGTAAAGTATCCTGAAAGTACACTAAGTAAAGTATCCTGAAAGTATACTATTCAAAGTATCCTGAAAGTATAATATGCAAAGTATCCTGAAAGTATACTATTCAAAGTATCCTGAAAGTGTACTATGCAAAGTATCCTGAAAGTGTACTATGCAAAGTGTCCTGAAAGTATACAATGCAAAGTATAATGGAAATGTCTTTCAAGGCAGTCTCTTGACACCAGTCTCTCAAGAGAGGCCCAGTGTACATGCAACTGAGAGTGTTCACCAAGTTTGCTCTGGTAGGCTAATTACATACAGCTGGGAAAATTCACCAATCAAAAAACAACAGTTAAATCTCGAATTTTACCCCTTGCAAGTTCTCTACCAACACACACATACACCTCCAATAATTTATGTTCACACAGCTAGGAGATAATAAACTATGCCCTGCATCATTTCCACTGACCTTGTATACCACATAATACATGTAGCACTTAGCTATTATTCATCTCTGTGTGTAAATATATAATCCCACCTGTATATTCATGATACAATTTCACTATGTTATACCCTATCTAGGGCTGATGATTTTCCGTTTTCATGGAAAATTCGATGGAATCGCGGAATGAGTAACAAAAAACGGAAAAGTAATTTTCCCGCGGAATTTAACGGAAATCAGTAAAAATTTCCCAGTAAAAGAAACAAATCCATTAAAGCAACACAAAATGTAGAAAAATCTGCACATTTCCTCTTTTAAAACACTAAAATTAAAGCTCTAAACTATTTCCATTCTACAAATACGCTTTTACCAGGGAGCCACCATTAATATCGCAACTTGAGACTCTCACGTGAACTTGACTTTCAATAGGAAAGATGGCTGCCGCGAAGCCCAAGTGTGGTCACTCTGACGACCGACAAGGCTTTTGGGAAAAATCCGGAAAACATCCGAATGATGATAGGGCAAAAACGGAAAATCCTTGAACCAAAAATGGAAAATCATCAGCCCTACCTATCTGTACATAGAACTATTTTCTGTATATTTGCGTACCCCCATGGGGTTTTTTGAGAAATAAATAAAAAACATATATGTATAGGGGGCTCCAGGTATTGGGGGCAGTCTAAGAAGCACACACACAGTAAATAGATCCCAGTATGTCCACATAGCAAGAAAGAGTTTTCCTCTCAGTAACAAATGTTACTGCCACAATACTGCAGCAGGTATACAGCAAACACAGTAGCTGCACATGATGGGGGGGGGGGGAGGGGGGGAGAGGGGCAGAGGAAACATACACAATCCTGTTCAGCAACTGTGCAACATATTTACTTGATTACATTCATATTAACCAAGATTGTATATTAATGTGTCTGCATAACTTGGAGAGCGGATTCCTTTAATGTCAAATGGATCTTCTTACACTCACTTTCAAGACGTCACATATTACCCGGGGGAATTGAGAGACTTTTCAGGTACAAGGACACGGAACAGTAACCAGATCAAAGCCCTTCTTATGTCACAAGACTGGAGAGCACAGTTTCCAGTTAAGGACCATCTAGCATCTCTGCCTCAAAGTGGTGATGCGGCACCAAATTCTATTTCTGTTTATATATGATACACACGACCACTAAATGCCCTGGCTCCTGCCAGAAATACATGGACATACATAGCTCAGTAACTACATGTATGCCACCAAGCTTCACTGGCACAACTTCGGCAGCCACCAGAAGAAATGGCTCGCAAATTAGGTTTACTTCATTACCAGTCACTGACACACTCTAGGGTTCCTCTGACACTCTCATATTTACTTTCATGATGATGTATATAATAATAAATGAATGAGAATCTCAGGAAGTTTCCACTATAAAGGTGCACGACCTTAACTAAGAAGTGTGAACAACGTTTTCATACCACACACCCATGAACTGTTGTCAGGGTTGAGGAGTGAAAAATAACTCCTTCCATCCCGGTGGAGTTTTTGATGTATATTTCAAGAGCCTCTAAAAATTTCCAACATTTTCTCATTAGTTCAAGGAATACTCTGATACATGTATTGCACAAATCTAGACATGCAATTTGCATGAATGTGAATCCACTTTTTACATGAATGAGCAGCACATAGGTTACCATATCATGAGGAGGAGAAAGATGAACTTGCCTGCAAAGCAGACCAAGTTCAGTGTTACTACACTTGGTCTGCCCCTCTTTGACCAGACTGTATTTATGGTAATGGGAACACAACTATACTGTGACCCTCCCCCTAGACTGAGACACCAATCAGGAAGTTCATCATTATCGCCTGGACCAGTAGCAGCCTCTGGTCTCTAGTGTACTGAAGCCTGTTACCATAGTAACCATACTCAGTCAATTAGAAACTAAGTCACTTTTCAAATGCTAAAGCAGTGACCTTGTCAAAGAAGGGCAGACCTCAGAGGAGAGGAAAAAATATGCAGCTTGGGTGTGTTTTGGAGGCAAAAGAAGAACTGGAACTTATGGAATATACAATGACATTGCCACAGTAATCACACATGTACACTGTGATCAATCTAATTGTTGTAACTTATACTTAACACTTAAACATCATTTTGGTTAAGGAAAAAAAAGTTTCTTGGCTAAGCACCTTGTTTACGTGTTGTCCGGTGTTACAAGAAATTCTTGCCTCAAGAAGTTATTTAACCCTTTTCCCCTCAAGTAGGCCATATCCGACCACATTAAGCTCCCCCTCAAGTCGGCCAAATCAGGCCTTTTTCAATGCTTGCCTGAAAATTGTTTTTCCTATATCAAGTCATTTATAGCAAAATTATGAAAACCATCTGCTGAAGTAAGCATTTTCGCATCATTTCCTTTATATCACCATTCCAACATTGTGAGGTAACTAAAACGCAGGATGGAGTATTTGTTTGGTGAAATTACTGATTGAGCGAAGAAGACCATCAATCAACATTATGCTGTTTACAATGCATATCCGGCACATTCAATGAATTTGAGTCTTCCCACGGCTCATGTCCACATTTTGTTCATTATGCATCTTTCCCCTTTGGTCTTGCTAGTGTAGGATGTTTCTGCATCAAAATTTAACAATGGATGGCAAAAATAAACTTGTTGCATCATATTTATCTTGCCTATTTTGGAAAGTTCATCGAAGAACAGCATCCATGTTTGCTGGTTTCAGTGTACTGCTCCGCAGTTATCAGAAACCGAAATACTTCTTGGTTATTGTCGGCAGCCCGAAGTGCTTTCTGATGGTGTCGAAGTATGCCCGAACTATTCTGAGTACCATATTTGGATCGATGACCCCGTAACCTTTAATGTGTTTCCAAATATGGAATTATTGTGAAATTTTACTAATTTTCATGGCGGGAAATATCGATACACATCAAATTTAACCGATCAGGGGAGAGTATCCCAAAGTAGAACAGACTTTGGGCTTTCCCACAGTACCAAACAATCCAGAAATTTGTAAACAAACATGGCCCTAAGGGGAGTGCAAACTTGTGGAAACCTGCATTTTTTCTGCAGGTTTCAACACTTTTATTTGCCGTAAACCACTATCAATTATTATTCATACTGCATGGACAAATAAATCTATACATTTAACTGCAAATAAAATGTCACTATCAAAAACTACGATGTTGAATCAGTCATACTACCCACAAGTGCTGGCACCTGTTTCTACAATGTGGGACCAGACAGCGACTTTTTTGGTGTGTTCATAGCACATTTTTTACCATTCAAGAGGAATTAATTCGAAGAGTAGAGTGGACCGAAACCCAGGTAATGTGAGGGGAAAGGGCTAATAATATCTGTCCAGCAAGTTACAAATTCCTCTTAAACCTACCCATTTGTCTCAATGCAACTACAGAGACATAAGATCAATTATTGCATCACATTACATAGCCCTCTCCCCCCCCCCCCTCCAAAAAAAAACCCCCCACCACAGAACAGATAGCCAAGTTGCACAGAAGGACTTCCATTCAATGTAATTTGAAGTCTGAAAAGATTATCAGCCATAGTGATTATGACACCTGTGAACAATCACTATTTAATTCATTAAATTTCATTAACCCATTCAACACCTTATTTTAGTCTGCCTCAATGGTAAGAAGGAATGTGACACTGCTGCTCCAAGAAGCAGCCTTACACCAAGCTCAGCACATGTATCTCTGTAAGTATTACACAGTAGGAAACGTCACCTGCACCAGCATGGCGTAAAACGGTCAAGGTCATGGTGACCTAATTTTGGTAGAAGCCACATTCATATCCTAAGAAATATCCAGACACCAAGTCTAGTATCTGTAAGTATTACAGTATGGAAAATATCGCCCACACAAGCATTTTTTATGCTCCAAGAAATATGCATATCCCCAGTTTGGTATCTCAAAGTGTCACAGTGTTAGCAATGTCGTGCACATGAGCATTTCCTCTGATGTGGTCAAAGGTCAAAGCCACAATGACCTAATTTTGATATGGGACACACCCTACATTCCAAGGAGTATCCACATGCCAAGAAGAATTGGCATCTCATGCCAATTCTTGGTGTGTGGATACTCTATCTTGAAAGTATTATGGTACAGGAAATTTGACCTACACAAGCATTTTCTATGAAACAGTCAAAAGTCACAGTGACTAAGTAGTAAGTTTTGGAATGCAACACCCAAAGAAGTATCCACATACAAAGTTTGGTAGCTCTAAGTATTAGGTAATATGGCCCACACAGGCATTTTCTTTGATTGGGTCAAAGATCAAAGTCACTGTGGCCTAATAAAAATTTGGGTACATGATACACCCCTATCCTATGAAGGGTCCACACATCAAATTTGGTAGGTGTAACAGATTAGAAAATGAGGCCCAGGCAAGCTTTGCTTGAAGGATAGACAGACAGATGGAAGGAAGGACTGAGATAATGCAGGCCAGAAGGGCATGGCGCAAACCTATATAACCAGGTGAAAGACTTAATTCTATGGTGTGACAAGGCTACCATTTTGGTTGATATGAGATTATCAGACAATTCTCACCAATTACTGCTTCATTTGTCACCTCCTTTGACTGCTTGTTTCATCTATGTTGACACGAACTGGAAACTGCCTGAGCTTTTGCAATATGCAATCTCTGAGGTTCGGGATGGAGGGTGGGTGGGTGAGCACTAAATTTAGGGACCATTCAGCTTTTCACTGTATTATGTCATGATCAATGTCTTCCTTGAAGATACATGTTCATTCTGTAGTTCCACTTTTAAAAACAAATTATCTTAAGGGGCTGTCTGTAAAGCTCAGCATGATAGCATCGTGGTATCTTATTCTATTGTCCTTTTTAACATATTGCCATTAGCCCCCCCAAAACCATACATTTGCTTTTAGATACTAATCTGTATTTTTATTATGTGAAGAAAAAATCATCATTTGCTTGTTATTTGAGGGGATAGGCGACATATCACAGAGGGGTTCACTTTAGAGGTTTTCTGGGCCTACAAACCATCATATTTAACATAAAGCCATCAAATTTGGTATAATAAAACTTTGATGTAATGTCTAGGAACGGTTTTCTTGTTTTTTCTTTAAAAGCAAAAGGCATGTTTTTTTTTTTAATTGATTAAGAGGCACCATTACAATTTTCCACTTTGTGTAATTCAACATTCAAAAAAAAAAAAACTACAAAAATATAAATATCTACAAATGCTGAATACCGCTCCTAGGCAATAATGTATATTTTTAATAGCTTTTTAATTCATCAAAATCAGTTAAACCATTTACGAGCAATCTCTTGAAAACCTCTGAGAAGTCCGACGAAAATTAGAATTGTGAGAAAACGTTATTTAGATCTTATTTCCTCTCTTGGAGCGGTAAACTGGCCATTGTGGAAAATGCACTTACTGCCTCTGATCGATACTTGTCTTGTGATAAGTACCCTTATGATACTATACGTTTGATGAGTTGTCATGAAAATATATCTTTCAAATCTATGTTTTAAAAGGAATCTTTGAAGTTTTTCCAGGAGAAGATAACAAAGATGTGGTTTCCTAATAGCTGGTTTCAGTCACTAAAATAACAGATTAGGAGTGCCCACTGTTCTCTCCCTAGCCCATTGGCCCATTGTTCTCCTCAACCAATGAGCAGCTTGATCACTTCTCATTGCCCTGCAGACCCAAGTCTGACTGACAGCTCATTTACATTCTCTTGTAAATACAAAACCATGTGAGTGTTTGGGCCAAAACCATGATTTCTTTATCTCCAAAATTCTCATAAAAATTTACAGTTTTCAAACTTAACACTTGGACATTTGGCGGTATTATGGACTGGCACCTTATCTTCCCTATTCTGCCAAAAAAAACCCAGTTCTTGATTTTATAAAATTTATACTGCAAAATAGCTTTACAGATGGCCCATTAAAGTCATGAAAATCTATTTAAAGAGTGACCAAAATTTGCTCATGCCATTTTTAAGCTTCAAAGCAACAACATTATGAGAAAACACAACAAAGAACCATGGAGAATCGCAATGGCAAAATGCATGTGTATTCGATGACATGCGGCTGGCCACAACTGTTAGTAAAGCTGACAACAAAAACCAAAACTTCCTTTTTTTTGATATTGTCACTAATTAAAAGGAAGTTCTCCTAATGAATTATACTTGATTGTCATTAAATTTTAATAAACTCAAAACAAGGTAGATCATTTATATTGGACACAAACATGTGAAACCACAGCATAACAGCACGAGAGATTCCAGACACACCACAGCCACTGTTACTGTTTTTTCTCTATACAGTCTGCTAAAAGTTGAACACTGCAAGCACTCTGGCCAAATTCCTTCTTGGGTGATGCTTTCAGAATGGAGATGTGCATGCAGATCTACAAATCTGCAGCAGAACAATATGTATGCCAATTGCTACAAGTTGGACCATATAATGGTGGCAATGTCAGTCACTGAGTGCCATTATATCGCCGTGGATAGCCACGAAGGTTGTGCTTGTATTCACTGCAAAAGAATTTACTTGCCTGGATAATCATCTTTTTTTTTTACAAACATTTACAAAAGGATCTGCTTTATATTGACACAAAGAAGGCACAACCTGGGAATCAAACATGCCTACAATGTACTGAACACATGGCAAAAACATGGAGACTTTTACGAGGCAGGATTAGACTGGTCTGGCCGCAGACAGACCACACTGCCAGAACTTAGGAGCCACAGTGACTTGTGCAGCTTACTTTTATGAGGAAGGCTTTTTCTAAATGCACTTTAATGGTATGGTGCCATACATGTGCCAATTAAACTACATTAATTACGGAAGAGTTTAACATGACACCCTACTATGTGGTTTGGGTAACTGAATTGCACCAAAACAGTAGATTGTAACTTGTTAGTTTCCCTATCTGCAGTATCTGTACTCTACAGCACCAAGGTTGATACAGTCAAACCTGTCTTAAAAGACTATCACTGACAGAAATGAAATTATGGTCTCTCAAAGCAGGTGGTCTCTCATAGCAGGTATCATTAACAATTTTCACTTTTTTCCAGTATCAGTATTCAACAGCAGAGAAGCTGATACAGTGAAACCTGTCTTTAAAGACCAACCCTGGCAGCAATGAAATTGTGGTCTCTCAAGACAGATGGTCTCTCATAGAAGGTATAATTAACCAAAAAATACAAAGTAGAGACCTTGATAAAGGTGGTTTTCAAGGTAGGTAGTCTCTTGTTGGAATGGTCTGTCAAGGCGGACCGATTTCTCTAAAATCATTGCAGTACCCCTATTGGCTAAATGTAAAATGACTTTACTTCACAATATACATGTTCATGAAATCTTAAGTCCCACTTAGCATACCTCATAGCACCAACATTTTTTACACCTGGGCACTACTTAAAACGTTTTTGTCTTTTTTTCTCTGTAGACAATGCCTTTGCAATAAGGTTTAAATCAATAACGTATATATGCATGTCTGTTGTACATTTTAAGATAAATTACTTTTGTCATATAGCTCCAGTACCATTAACCAATCTCTTGTTTACACAGATATTCATAAAACATTTCAGCTAAAATTGAATCAAAGCTTACAATTTCATTTGATACAATCAGCAGCACTTACCCCTGCACCTTGTCACTCAGAGCAAATGACGAGTTGGAACAATACACTGACCTCACAAATGGATTTTCCACTGCCAAAAATGCTGAAAAACTGTTTTTGGAATGCACAAGAGGAAACCTTTCACAAAAAAAAAAAACAACATATGCCTGAAAACCCTTAAGTTTTCATCAAAGTGTTATTTTTCAACTTGACGTCAGCTGACTGGTGACGTACACGTCTGGCCATCAAACAGTTACAGTGTTGTATCAAGTCTGACATCCATACAGGAACAAAAGAATCATTTACAGCTTTAAGCTCCAGTGTGCTTGCTAAGTTCTTTCCTCCAGACAAGGGTCTTTCTGTTGTCCTTGTGAATATATATACTTTTTTTTTTTTAGGGGGGGGGGGGGGCAGGGTAAAAGTATTTACCTTGTTTTTTTTCATTATTGATGCAATAATATTTAATTATGACAAAATTTGGATGGGACCCCAAAAGAAAATTTTTATGACATGTTGAGGCAGTTTCAAGATCCAGAGCCACACATGTATATGAACCCAGAGGTTGTGACTTTGTTTCTGGTCATTTTATTTGCCTGAAGATGATGACTTGATAAGAGGAAAGTGACAACACAGGTCTTTGATACCAAATAATGATGCAAGTCTGAGATCATGTCATGTATCTGTTGCTGTGCTAAGTGCTTGAAAAGTACGCCACAGGTACCAGCATAGTTTGCTACACTGTTTTCCCCTATTAACGTCCTCTCAAAAACGAGACAATCTACCCATCTGAAATTATTAACAATAAATAATTTGCCACAATGAACACCTTTCATCATTGTCTTGCTTTAGAGTTTCTTGATAGCTCCTTATTCACCATGAGCAGTAGTTTTGAAGTTTGCCAGCACTGGCATACTTCAGAACATTGTAGTCTCCCATATGCACTGATGACAACTGAAGAAAAAAAAAATCACAATGTGCATCTCCTTCCAAGGGGCTGCTCATTTCATTTTATTGCCATACAGTAATTCAATTGGTCATTAATCATGATTCTATCAACATCATTGTTTACCCATGGGGAACAAAACATGATGGAGTGTTCCTTCTTGGGACAAAATACAACCTTAATTATTACTTACTTTCCCATTTGCATGTTTCCGTTACTAAAAAAAAAAAAAAAAAAAGCGCATGGGCCCAGTACTTTGCTGTCACATACACGTATATATACATGGGCTGGAACCTGCTTATGGAACTCACAGGATACTGGGACCTCGCTGGTATCCGAAGCAATTGAGATTTTTAATTCCTTCACCATACCACTAAATTTCATAAGGATAAAACAGCCTTATCTTCCAATGGAAATTCAAATGTTTCCCTGTACACACCTTAAAAGAATGATGTAATCAGATTAAATGTGACATAGGACTTAAAGTTAGTGTTCAGAAGATAGTGACATAAAATATAATTTTTTTTTTTTCTAACCATCACTCCTAGCTCAACTTGAATTCATGAATTATTCATAATTCATAGGTATGCAAATTTGCATAACACAACAGGAATCCCAAGCAAGGAAATCCTACAGATCCCTATAAATTTTGTAGGGAAACAACCCTGGAAAAATGCTCTTTTTTCCTTGGCTTTTTCTTGGAAAGGCAGTCATCTTTCCTTTGTTTATTTTCTGGAACACGTCATCCCCCTGCACGTGTCATCAGAACCCCCAAACACACGTCAGCAAAAAGTTGACACGGTGTATGGAGACCGCCCCTCTCCACGTCAGTTCGTGACGTAACCGAGGTAACTATGGACAAGTTACACTTGGGTATATAAACAACGGCAATGCCCTTTTGCACGTAACTCACAACGAGCTAGTGAGCATTGAAATCAATTCCTGATGAGCCCCGTTGGTGGCGAAACGCGTTGGACTGAGCAAGAAAACTAATACTGAAAATTTACCATTTTCAGCCGTTTTTTTAGCCGCCAGGCACTTGTCTGGTATTTACATAAAATATAAAATTGAATAAATTGTTTGGCGATGTGTCATGTTAGCCAAGAGAGTAATGCACCTTGGACCACGACTTTTGTTGTGTTTATAAATTTGAAGGTCCTAATAAATTCTCGCCTTTTTTGAAAATAGCCTGTTGGAATACGACTAAATAAAAACAATAATATTCAGTCAAGTCAACAGCCTGTGTGATCAGTTTCATAATTACTTAAATTTCACAACTGACATGATGGTGAAAAGCCTTTAAAACTCAGAACAAGAACACTGTATTTCATAAATAATAGTTTATTCCACGGGGGACCCTCCTATCAGTGATGAAAGAGTTGAATTTGTTAGGCATATAATGACCAGAATCCAATATAACAATGTATTTTAATTGTGTATCAGATGTGTCAAAGTAACTATGTGCCCTCCCCCAACTGCAAAGTGACTCTCCTTATCAGATCAATTAGCATAAGTATACACAAGGGGAATAGAACAAAGCTGTTATCTACATCCTAGATAGCTCTTCAAGTGGTTGCAGTTAGATTTCTACAATCTTTAAGCTTGATGAAACCATCATGGCAGCACATGAACTGGAAGGCTATGAGACCGGCATGTGGTCAGCCTACTTTACTTTGTCTTTGACAAAAACAAAGACAGTCAGCAAACAGGCAATAAGTATTTTTGATAGTTCTGTAAGCATGTCCTTGAAATAACATGAACTGACTATTTTGGTGCAAATATCCATGTAGTCACAGGCAAACTCAGGTTTATTCCCATCTCTCTGGATGATATAATGTGGCACGGTAGACAATTGACAATTCATGACGTTACCCTGCAATCTAGGAGTGAGATCACAGGCACTTGTGTATCATTGTAATATAACGAAAATATGAAAGTGTATTCATGATATCTTCAAAAATAACACTGCACTGCTTTATTTTTTGTGGTAAATTTGAATTTGGACCAGTGTAAAATTTCAGGCTATGAGCTGGCCGTCAGAAAGTCTCTCAAAACTTTTGCTACAAAAGTGCACATGTATGTAATACTTGGAGACATGCTTTCTACTAAAATAGACATTGCTTCAGCACTCAATCTTCTTCTAACTCCCCACTTAAAGATTTTTCAAATCTGTCAATTATACAGAAAAAAAGTGAAAATTTGTATATATGCGAACGTAAAGCATCATACACCTTTTACATATGGAAATGCATGACCTTGCCTGTCCTTAGACTTCAGTGTATGTACATGTATGACGTATATAAATATCTGATCCAATATTCCATTCATATTTACAGATTGATATTTTTTTCCACCTTATCATGGGACATCAGAGGGCAATCCTATTCAATTAAAGTGGCCTGATAAATGCTATCATATTACAAAGTTAACAAGTGTGTTCACTGGCAATACCACAGTGCTACTCTTATCTGTATAATACATACTTGTCAGTCTCGCATTTCATGATCCTTTCAAGAGATCCCAGCTTAACTTATTGAACAATGAACCACCAATTGCTCGAGCTTTAACAGCTCTAAGAAATTAACTCATGTTCCAATAAAAAATAGAAAAACAAGAGGCCCATGGTCCTAAAGCTCTGCTGGGACTGTGGCTCTATTGCATCTGTTCATTTCAAAGTTGCGAGTTCTCAAGTGGCTTCTGAACGTATAAAGCTTTTGTAAATTTAGTGTATAAAGTGTCCACCAGATGGCAATTTGTTCCACAGTTATTATAGCTTATTTGTGCAATTCCTATGATGGATATTGATGCATGTGCCAAGACAACAAGGAGTGAGTCCTTAACTTTATGTCCTCAGTGACCTTGGGACAGATAATCAAGGTCACCCAGATTATGCAATACAAGAAGCCCATAGGCCTGATGCTGTGCTGACATTGCCATTGATGTTCAAGCTACACCCTGCCATTACAAAATCACCTCTTTCAACTTTACAGGCATGGTGATCTCACAAAAAAGGTCAAGGTCACTGACATTATACAAAATTCTTGCTTTGGACATTGTCTATTCATCCTATAAATTTGGCAAGTCTAATCCAATTACTTTTCAAGATTTGGAATTTTTTATCTTAAAACATATTTAGGCAAATTATAGGTGGCACCACTAGTATCATTAGCAACTTAGACTTTGACCTCCCCCACAATCCCACCACATTTGGTGAAGATCTGCCAAATATTCAACATGCTTGACTGTTCAAAGGATCTTATATTTTGACCCCTACATTGCATATTATTGTAGGTAGTGCCACCAATATCGAAAAGAACCTAGATTTTTATACACCCTATAAGTCCTGTGAATTATATTGGGCTTACTTGAAAACTGTGGACGGTATTGCGGTCACAAAATTTTCACATTTTGACCAGTATATTACATAATACTATAGGTGGCGCCACCAACATTGATGTTGACAAAGATTTTATACACTTCATAACTCCTAAACATTATATGGGCCTATCTAAAAAATTGTGGGGTGTACAGCATTCACGAGATGACCCCTAATATTCAAACTGGCCACTTGACCTTGACCTTCAACTCGGATTAAAACATTGTTGGTGTTCAAAATATGCGCCCCACATCCAGTTTGCCATATACAGTCTATTTGTTCAAATCATTAATAACTTGTGCAGTTATTGACGAAAAACAATAAACTTGGACAAGCACCAAACTCAACAATTACTGGGTCACAGTGACCCAAAACATAGGTCACCAAGTACAAGTTTTATGTACAAAGTAATCAAGTGCAGTTTTCATCTGGAGGCTCAATTCTCTTTGCCATTGCTGTCCAAGCTACACCCTGCTATTACAAAATCACCTTTTCAACTTTACAGGCATGGTGACCTCACAAAAATAGGTCAAGGTCACTGATATTACATAACATTTTGGCCATGGTCTATATATCATAAATTCGGCAATCACTTTTCCAGATATAGAATTTTATATCTTAAAACACCTTTTGGCTTTTAATTTCAGTCACATTATAGGTGGTGCCACTAGTATCATTTGTAACTTAGACTTTGACCTCCCCCACAATCCCACCAAATTTGGTGAAGATCCTCAAAAAATTAAAGATACTAGATTGTTTGCAAGATTTTCACATTTTGACCCCTATATTACATAATAATGAAGGTGACGCCACCAATATCGAAAAAGGCCTAGATTTCCATGCACCCTATCTATAGGTCCTGAAAGTTATATTGGGCCGACTTGAAAACTGTAGATGGTATCGCACTAATGAGCAAAAGTTTACGGACGGACGGAGAGACAGATATGAGCGGTCGAATGAGCTCAGTGGCCTTTTGTCAGCAGAGCTAAATGGGGGGGGGGGGCGAGGTGGGTATCTGTTATCTATTTCTAGCTTGTCCTTGCATTCATGATGGCATATATGCAGTCATAAACGAAAAATTCCATTTGAGAATATTTTGAGGTGATCATGAAGAAACAGACTGACCACAACAATGCTCATGGTCAACAGGCTCTCATTATTTTTTTTCAATTTTCCGGGAACAAACCTGTAATTATGCTCAGTTAGAAGCTGCTTGACTCCAGTCTAATTCAGTGTGCAAAGTGTCAAAATTACAAATTTGAAGTCTGGTCATGCAAGGCAATATTTTGTTACTTTGGATCATTATAACCAACTCCTGCAGATGTTCCCTGCAGAGCTATAGCAGCTGAGCTATTTTAAAAGAGCACATTAACTTGACAGCTGTGAAAAGTTAAAGCCCGGATATCAGAATTAAAGGGAACAAAATAGCATAGAAGTCCTCAGTACCTATACTAACTATTGATTCCAGTTAAAACATCAATCACCATATTCTTTCTTCCTGGATAAAAAATATATACATTATAGATTTTAATCATGTACTGTGAAGACACCTGACAAGGATATAATAATTTGACACACATGAAGCATGCCAAAATACACACTGATACAAGCTGACATGAATCTTTTGTCACTTTAAAAATCAATATTTCTGAAATACAAAGCACTAAAGAAATTGCTAATACATCAATATAATCTGTGAATCCAGATTTCCCATCCCCTGATATTCCCTGATCCATATCTCATCCTATAATATACAGACTATGGACACAGAGTGACACAACACAGCAGTGGGCCCTACAGGTATTCAACTATATCTAAAAAAGATATATGTCACACAATTCACTACGTCCTACTTAAAGGAGACTCTATAGAGTTCTTTTAGGAAGGTGGGGCTGATATGGCATTTGGTATGTGCAGCAGGCAAAATTTAGCCAAATTTTTGCACTTGACACATACTTTAAAAGTACCATCTCTTTACCATTACCTGTCAGGCACACTTAAAAAAAAAGGTCTAGGGGAACTTTGCATGCATATGGATCTCAATATATTCCTTATAATGGGTACTAATCTGTTTTTGGCCACAGCTCGATGCAAACAAAATTGGTATTCATCCACATGAACATTTAATGCTGTTAGATCTATACTTAAAAGGAAAACTGCAATGTCTACTTTCTACCCCTCATCACACTCATCAATACGTTGCTTTGAAGGCACAATGGAGCTTATCTTTTGCCTTAAACACAGATCCTGGCATTCAAAATCAGTCACTTTCCATGACAATGGGAATTTAATCCTGTCCTGGTTGGAATAAGAGTAAGTTAATCATGGTGATAACTTTCTTTGATGGTGACAGTTGCTGATTTGTAGCATTCTGTCCTGAGCCGACTAACCCACAATCTCCAATCAAGATGTTTCCCACTACCTGCCGAGAAACAACACTGAGGCAAGACAATGTTTTAACGCCAACAAATCATTTGAACAGATCCCCAAACCAAAATCCCCATGAGAATTTTAATGCAGTAAAGCAGTTCACTGTGAATGTGCATACAAGTGGACCCCTTGACGTGGCAATGTACATTCATTTCCCGACAGAAAAGAGCTCCCTTGCAAAGTCGAGGCTTGTGTCCTATCTAATGCTCAATGCCTGCACAGGAAGAGAAACCCCAGGAAACCCTGGTGGCTCTTTCTTTATCCTATCACATATCTCAAAATACCCAGCATTTCCTTGCAACAGTGCCTTTCATCACTGATAAAGAGCTCTTATGGGACATTGCCACGAGCTCTGCACATGATGCACACTTTTATCGCAGAAAAATGGCCCACAGCCATACCTTTTATTGAAGTAGGGGACCTGCTTTAGTTGCTCGGCAACCATCCACAAATATTTAAATAAATGAGGTTCTAAAGTAGAATATACTGTTCCTCATATGACAGGACTTAGAAAAATGGAAGCCCAAAACAAGGCATTGTTCATATATGAACCTCAACTGGATGTTTCTTGTTGCCAATTAGGACTGAAAAAAAATCTACTGTTGCATTTTAAATGATGAGGCAAACATATTGGCTTCAAATTATTAAATAAACGGCTATGACAGGTCCAGACACATGCAGGCTCCAGTTGCTCGTATCATCTAGATACATGTATTGATGTTTTTCGTGGCATCTCTGCTGAATATCAGGGGGAAAAGCTGTCAGATTTAAACTTTCAATAATTTGTTTCAACTAAATGAAAACATTCCAGTAATAAAACTGGACCCTTTTTTCATTCTACCTTGACATTGAAATCACATTATGAATTTTTGATGTAACACGAACATGCTACTATGAAGTATTCATGATGTGAATTAGAATGTAAACCTACCCTGTATGTTGACTCTAAAGAACTGAACCCCCATCTACACATATATATTCTTTTTTTATGATAAAAAATTGTTATCAGACTAGGACCCATCTAGTTTCTCAGACACATCATCAAAATCCACAACACAAATGGTATCTTCGCCAAATGCTTGCTACTGATGAAAAAAAAAAAAAGTATGGTGCAAATAAAAATATGGTAAAATCATTCTTTTGGTCGAAATTTGGTCAAATTTTTCATCAAAAGCAGCATACAGCAATTGTAAAATCCAAAAAGTAACTGGTACAGTAGATCTCACTGAATTTCCAGACCCTAATGTTGGTAGTTTGGGATCATGCCAAGCCATCTTCCACCATGACAACTCGCCTCAGAAGAGATTGGAAAATTTTGCATTTCTTTGTAAAACAGGCACTGCAGGTTTACCGAGTTCTTTCGGTTTGAAATGAAAGACAAGACAAACAAAATGATTTGGTGAATTTTAATGACAAGAATTACCAGGGACGGAGACCAAAGAGATCATGCATACAAAACTGCCAAGTTTGTGTTGTTTGTATCACATAAGGCTAAACACTGGCAGTGAACTGCACACGTATTGTTTGGCAATAACAGTGCTGGATGATGTTCTGTTTTCCACCAATTGGGTTTTCAGGCAAAGAAGAAATTCTCTGGTATTACTTATTTGGATAATAGTTCTATTTGTGATGTGGGATTCAACGATGTCTCCGTCAGAAGCCATCAAAGTTGTTTATACAGGCTCTACCACAAGGTGTTACCCAGAGCACAACCAAGTGCAACTGCAACTTGGTGGAAACGCGAGCACTGTGCTTGTTGAGTCGGAAACTATGAAAAAGTGTTTTATGGCATATGAAAAAGTGTTTTACGGCATATAGCGGTTCCTCTCTAGCTTATCCAATAATGTCACATGTACAGCCTAATACATGATGCAATTTTATCACCCTAAACAAGAATTTTTAGTGTAAAACTCCTTTATTCTAAGCTGGTACTGCGGGCAATGGCTTTGGAGATATCACTTCACTTTCAACAGAAGAAAATGACTGCCTGATAAACCAGGCCCCGCCCTGCCATGCCTACTGACACTTTCACCACATACAGGTAATCGTACATGCAGCGCTTGAATGGGCAAGGGCAAGAACAGAAGGTTCAAGAACTGCCTATAAGAGGGCACTACAGTCAGTGGAGGGCTAGGGTTGTGTATTCCCATTACTTTACATTGCAATTTCCAACTTAATAACTTCAAAACTACTGCACATAGTTACACAAAATTTCAGACAGTAAATGTAGATGCATAACCAAATACCTAACAAAAATCATTCATCCACAGCTACAAAAGTGACTGGTTTATTAAAGGTTGCGTAAACATGCAAACTAATGGGAATACACTGCTCTAGCCCTCCAAATGTTTGTGTATTCAGTTGTGTATTGGAGCAAATACACACCTTAGAGCTAATTCTGACCTTTCCTATTAAAGCAAGCCTTATCATCCTACAAGTGTACTTTTGGTGAGGACAAGTGGAAATTCTGAGTTCTACGCACATTCAACCCAGTACTAGCCCTAAATTGAGGCAAAAGCGGTGGTCAGACAAGCAGCAAAAAACCCTTGGGGTCAAGCCCCAACAAGTGACACCTTGTGGCGGACATTGCAAAAGCAACATGAACAGCATGATCATTACAGCATGCTTAAAGATTGTACCATTCTTACCACCCCCTGAGTACTTCAGAGGCAAACTTGGGTGCACATAACATCTTTGGTTTATTTCCTCGTGTTAACTTAATTATGCTGATTAATCTTATAGGGAAAGTCATTTGCCCTTCTTGGGGGCCATTCAGTTACTGTGACATAGCTGGTGAACAATTAAGATTCATTGTTCAATCGGATTCTGGTGATTATGTGCCTCAGAACACTTATACTGTTTACGAGTGATAAGAGGACCCCATAGGGAACTAAATATTATATATGAAGTACACACTTCTTATTTTGAGCTTAAAAGGGATATCACCAGCATGAGATGTTACCGGACTAAAACCATTTCCAGTTTTATCGAGTGAGGTCACATTGACCCATCAGAAATTCAATGAGACAGGTGCATGGGGCCTGACTTCATATGTGTACTTCTGGCCAACACTGAGCAAAATCAGGCAAAGCATTCTTGGGACTGGGCAGTGACAAACATGACCAAAAGGCGTGATAAAGTGCAGGGTGGGACAATTACAAATAATCAACGTGGGCGCTTAAAAATGTTCAAGTTATATTTAGGAATCTAAACCAAGTATCTTACATGGTATGTTACCTATAGTGTTGTCATGACATTTTTCTTGAAACAAGGTGGAGCTGACATTGACCAGTGCTGGAAATGGCACAACAGCATTCCTGTTCATGTTAACTCAAGTCCCGTATGCACCTTTACACCAATACCGCTGACACTTTAAACCTCCTGATGGCTAAGAGCAGGCGTTACATTCAGAAAAAAAATTGCTGCTGTCCTGTGACTGTTTAATGCTTTAACAATGGTATTTATGGCTCACAAAAGCTCATATTCAAGAATTCACTGTAGGCTTCCGTTTGATGTACACACAGGAGGTTTCACCCATCACAGAGTTTCAGTTCAATTCACTTTTAAATGGCTCCACTCCTACCAGCAGTGCAGGCAAACCTCTTTTAATTCCCAGTAAAAGAAATTAACCTTTTCCAATGTTTTCCACTGGTAATTACCTTAGGGGTAAGGCTATGGAGAAAAATAGTCATTATATACCTGATGGGCATTTCTTTTTTTTTTTTTTAAATGAGTGAGTGAGTGGGACAGAGAGGCAGAACAAAAGTTATACAGTACATTGTGCCCATAAAATTTGGAGACAGTCTGCTATTTATTGCACCTTTCATTGCATAAACAATGGCATCTTTATTTTCCCTGATATGTAGGTAACAGACCACAGTTGTGATTGGCTGGTTGCGCATCCCAACAGATATAATCTGTAATTGTATAAATACAGTGTTTTCAGCATAATTCTGTTTAAATAAAGTTAGCTAAGTCAGGTTTGCTGTATCACAGAGTTGCGTCATTGGTGGTCATATAGATACACTGTCTTCCAGGCCAGGTGGGAACTTAATGGTGGGGAAGGACAATGATGTGACCCTGGCAAGAGCACTGTTCATACACCTGTATAAAGCTGACATCCAGGTGTTGTTTTGTATTTCAATTATCACAAATTAACAAGCTGGGAACAATATGACAAAAATCCATCCATGTTTTTCTGACATTTTTATCTGTTAAATGCTGTTCAGAGAATTTTAAAATACCAAAATGCTGATATTTTTAGACTGAAAAATACTAATATGAAAAATAGAAGGATTTATAACTGTGGTCTGTGGCCTGTAGAGTACTCAGTCAGGACTTTTCCTTGGGTATCTTTGGGTGCTCAAAACGCTGCCCATGACCCTACAATTCGGCTTATTCTGCCATATACATTAACTGTAAATTGCTTTAATTCTGCTCTACTCTTATTTTCGCTTATTTGCCTGATGGCAAAAAACTGTGAAAATGAAAACACAGTGAAATAGTACATTTGTAGTTTAGCATTGTTTGAATAGGAATTTTGTCCAAAACAGTGAAACGTTAGAAATACAAAAAGTGTGAAAATTTATACACCCGAAAATAAAGCAATTTACAGTAATTCTTATTCTGCTATGCAATTCTGCCATCAATGATACTAACTTCATGTGCAATTTTTGACTGAAGAAAAAAAAAATTCTCTTCAGCAGCTGTAATTTTCAAGATCCAGGCATTTTGAGTTTTAAAATGTTAAATTCAAGAATTAATACTAAACAGATAAGAGGAGCACCATACGTTGATCATGTCTTTGGATTGTGGCTGAATGTCTCTTAATTGACCTCTTGGCCTCCAGATACTGGACAGGAACTGCATAACTGATATTAATACCCAAATACATTTATACATAAAACATTACATTGAGAGCCCACTATCATATATAGTTTCCCTTAGGCCTTTTGAGTCACGGAAATGAAATATCTGTGAGCCACGAAGGTTTTACATAAGCTATTAATCCGAGAGAATAAAACATCTTCTTATGCAATGATGCTTTGCTTTGTCACCAGCCTATGGTTGTTTTCACCCGCTGACATAGTACATCATGTAATTGCACTTAATTATCTATCTTGCGCTGCCCACACACTCATCAGTAAGTGTGTGCTCACTGGGTATATCAAAGTTCTTGGCAAATTCAAACATTTTATTTTCTCAGATTAAAAAATACTAAACCTGGACAATCTGTTTTATTTTTTGTGGCATACCCCAATTTGTTGACCGGTCTCCTCCTTCCAGTTGTCTTGTCGACCATCTCTTTTTCTCACTCTCAGCATGCAGCCATATCATATATCACATTTGGCTTTACGTAGTTGTTCCTTTTTTTAGAATGGTGTAATTATTTTGATTTGTCGTTACTCCTTTGCATGATCTTGTTGGTGAAGAAGCCATCATACTTGTGTGACAATAGTTTTATGACATGGTGCAGCATGCACTTCGAATACGAGTAAAAACCATTGGAATTATTTGGCAGCAATGCGCTGTTTGCCTGCATTGGAAACATGTGCATACTGTCTTTCAGGCACAAGCACGCATCCCTCCTAAGGAGGACATGTTTCGAGGAAGTACTGTTGGGTCTATCCAATAACCAGACCAATGACATGAGAGCACATGCATACTGCCAGTCCAATCTGTAATCTGAACTATATCAGGTCCACAATCATAATCCAAAACATCCTGCCAAACTATTCTCTGAAGGACTCCGATGGTTTTCAAAAAGCCATTATAGTGGGTCACTTATAATCAGCACCTCTAAATCAGAAATAAATAAATCAGAAATATTGGAGGGTGGGGGTTTTTTTTATTTTGTTTTTTGATTCCTCCGAAATAAAGTTAGTAACCACCTGAATCTGTCACAGACAGCTTGTTCAGAAAACATCATGGGATATAGAATGCCCTTGCTTATCTTGTGCTGCCGAGATACCAAATATAAAGGTCTGCTTCGCCATATCTACAATGACCCCATCAAGGCAGACCTCTCTGTTGTAATGCATTTTGTTTGCCCTTCCAGGAAGGCTATGCCAGATACTTTGACAAAATCAGCGACCATCATATTGACTCCTTGCATGCTGAATACGATCACTGTCACCTACTGAGACCATCATTAAAATGTTGAAAGTTTGTTTCCTGTGACAGATGTCAGTAAAAAGTAGAAGTGGGAGGATTTTTGTTTGGAAAGTTTTACTGTCTGCTTTGCTAAATTCTGCAACATGGATCAAGATTTTTGTCTTCCCTTTTTCATTTTTGAACAGCTAAAAATCAACGTGCTGTTCTGCCAAAAGGAATTGAGTGTTGGACCACTGTCCCTTTCCCAGAGGGTGGGGAATCAAGGTGGTCTCTCCCAGACAATTTGAAATGGCGATGCCGAGAGATGCATTTTAAAATTGATTTGCATTACAAAGCATGCTGTGGAGGCTTTTCTGGCAAGCAATGTTTTCGGCCAGTACACATTATGAAAAAAAAAGAAAGAAAAGAAAAAAAAATGTAACATTGATAATAATCGTTCGTGTGTACCATGCAGGACAATGGATGGCCAATCCATTGGCACACACATGCACTGGTGTTACTGTAAAACTTCAAAAATTACTACACGTTGATATGTTTACTTCAAGTCTGGTTTCACAGACATAGGGACATTACTTTTTTCTGAGCTTTTCCTGAGCGAGACATTATTTTGTTGACAAGTGAATAACGATTTTGCTGATCTGCATAGAAACCATAACTATAGGTCACGAAGCATTATAACTAAGAGATGTCTACACCAATGAATACACCTGCCGACACAGTAATCGTATCCTAAAATGGAAGCATTTTTACCATCATGCAAGTTAGAACTCTTGCGTTATGAAAGAAAAAGCCATTTCAACAGCAAAAAGCAAATTTGAGTATATTTTTATTCACCAAAAAAAAAGTGGAAATTCTAACAGCTGATTTCTCACATGGTGCTTTAAGTCAGGGATGAATTGCTTTACTTTGGGCATAATCAGTGTGCAAAAGACAGAGTGAGACAATGATTACAGCCTGCAATAAGCGCCCCCCCCCCTCAAGAAAGGCCACCCTCTCCACAAAGGCCACTTCTCCATGTGGCAAAAGCAGAATTTCCTTTGTATGAGAGGCCACCCCTCTAATGTGGCCACTTTTTGGTTGCATTTGGGGGTGGCCTTATTAGAGGGGGATCACTGTACCATGTATAGAGTCTGAATTCAATAAATCAATTATTTAATCAGCTGACCCACCAGATGGTCACATCTAGCTGCAGTGGTGGTAATTTCTATCTTTGGTCAAAAACACAAGAAAAGCCATTTTGGAAAATGCAGCATGCCACAAGAAACACAGGTTACTTTTATTTAACCCTTCTCCCTCCCCCTTAATTCCAACAGTCAACAGCTTTCCTTTGCAAGGGTTAGGTACTTAAAGCCCAATTCATACCAGTAAAGCTGTCCGCCTGAGGCATGTAATTTTGGTAAGTCTCAAGTTATTTCAATCACTGTTGAAGTGAGTCAAACACCTCTCTGACAAAAGTTTGATAAAGCTGGAGTTACTAGTTATTTTAGACACAATAGTAACATCACCAAGATGGAGAGATGGATGCTGACTCAGCCATGACACTAGCCTCCAATTCTTTACATGGCTAAAGGCAAAAATTTCAGATATCTGGCTGCAGCCGTTTCTGAGAAACATCTTGAAAAAGGTCAGAGAGTGCCTGACAAAAACTGCTAATTAATTGATAAAGTAGGATAATTAGCCACACATGCACATGCCCCCCCCCCCCAAAAAAAACACAACCCTTCCATGCAAGTCCATTTGCCATAATAGATTAAGCTGACCAGGTATCCTAGTTTCTACGATATGGCCCTCACAAAATGGAAGGATGGACGAGCCTGCAGAGTGGGGTTGGGGGAGTTAATGTCATACAGGTAAACAAGGATTTCCTTCAAAGACAAAAATCTTTGCTACAGTCCTTAAAAACATTTAAAACCTACATACATACATACATACATACATACATACATACATAACCACAAGAGTATTCAGAATGTATGAAACTGACGAACACTGCCTCACTGACATAACTGTTGTGTAAATGAAGAAACAGTGGAGAAATTGGCATGCATTACATTTTTGCACTGTTCCTGGAAAAGCGTACCTTTTTTGTTCTTAATGCCTCTGTTATCCTGTCACAGGGAACAAAGCTGTAGATTGGCCCATGTTTTTGTATTACCCAGAAAAAGCCACCTCCTCATTTTTTGCAAGCTGGTACCTTCTGTGTGGAAGTTTCTAAATTAAATCATAGAGATGTTTTTGCAGTTAACACTTTTATTGTCAGTTCAATCTTTGTTCCAATACCGTCTAACAATAAAAACTCAAGAACTAGCTCTGGCAAGTTAAGCTTCTCATTACATCATTCCTAGTAATCCACTTTCAAAAGAACCGAGAGGCTTTATAGAAAAAAAGTACTCACACAATCAGTTTGGCTAAACCAAGATGCATTTTTTCACATGATAGAGTTTTATATATGCTTGTTTATGTTGCCGGCTGTCAAAAGTTTGTGCCTAATGGAAGACATGTAAATAAGACATCAAATGAAATTTTTTACTACAGCATGTCTTCTCTCAGAAGCTCCACTAGATGAACTGGGGTGCAGTTTAGCTGCCTTGACAGAGGGATATTAAAAAGGACAATCATGTTAGAAAGCCATTGGCATTGGTGTTGACCTATGACTCATTGTTTTAGAGTTTATTTATTTATTTATTTATTTATTTATTTATTTATTTATTTATTTATTTATTTATTTATTTATTTATTGTTTCCATAACATTTGTGAGGACTAAGGCACAGGAGCCTGCACTATAGGCCCTGTTATTCAACTGTGAATTTATAACTACAATAACATAAACAAAATGAAGAAAACATTAATCAAGCTACCAAAGAGGTGTTTAACTGGAATCTAAACAAACCAGGCTGCAGACTGCATGGCCTGTGACACACCACAGCGGTTGACTATGCTGCCTCACTGCTGCAATTTTCTTTTTTTTTTTTTAAATGAAATGAGGAAAACATCAATCAAGCTGCAAATGTATCAATGCAGTGTTCTGGTGCCCATGTCCAATCAAATGCAGCTACATGCACGATATATCACCAGCAATATATTTCAATGTTAAAGCATGTATTTTGGCAGAATAGTTGCAGGCAGTAATATAGTATACACAGTAGGTGTCAGTGGTGCCAATGCTGTCAAAAGCTGACCACCACCGATATCCAATCCTTTCGGGGCTTGACATGAGCCAGCATTACCATGTCTGAATAAAATACAGCAAAATCAGTGATCATCCTGCACAAGGTTGTTTCTAAACAAGTATACCATATTCAATGTACTTTTGGATACAAGGTAGACATATCAATATGCACACTTTTATGTTAAATTGTACACGAGTTCTCAGTGTGAAAAAGGAAAGGTTTAAGGGGCAATTTACAACTTGTATATACATATACAGCTGTCTGCACTTCAAGGACAGGGAATGATACACCGTGATTTCTTCAATTTTCAGATACATGTAGCCAAAAAATTGTCAACCTCATTATTTTCATGTTTTGTCATGTTCTGGCAATAATATCATATTATTATACTTTATTTTAGCAAATTTAGATCCTCAAAATTGGTGCATAGGGACAGATTTATTATGGTTTATAAAGGATATTATTGCAGAGATACGTGGCTTTAAACAGAAGTCAATATCACACCATTTACATTGCTATAAACTGCTTTTAAAACACAGTGGACTGACCAATAACTCAGGTTGACATGCATCACATGATTTCTTGCAGTGACACACCTTCAAACAAATGACAGTTAATGTCCACTTGCCTGCACAATACTATTATCACACAAGCAGTTTTCTCTTGATATTTCCATGTGAAAAAAATACACAAAGCTGACTTAAAAAAAAAAAAAAAAAAGGCAGCTCCTTAACTTTTAGATTTTATCTCTCCAAGAGATGACAATGGAAGCAGAAATGAATAAATGAATGCAGTTTCATACAAGAAAGTGACCCTTGAGACTGTTTAAAGATGCACAGATAATACTGACAAGACATCAAAGTGGTCAGGTACCCAGCAATACCCTGGGTTGACGCACTGCCATGGAAATTGCCAATTGCAATGTGTCCCATGAGTACGTGATCTTAGATATTCATCATAACAGCCAATCTTGCTGGATACTTGTAATGAAGTTAGAGACAGAATACATGAAATTAAGCCAACTAGGGGAAATTCTCCAGAGAAACAAGCTGCAACCCTGTCAAGGAAATAAAGAATCGTGCTGGTAACCAGCACTGGTTGCATCCCCCTTGTTATTACAGCCTATTGAATCAATCACCGTGGACTCTGCCTGAGACGTCTGCCTGTTTTCTTAAACCTGGCGTACCTCTGCAGCAAACAAAAAACCTCTTCCTCTATGCTGGTTACCAACCGTAGTCCATCTAGTGAGTTGTATTGGTGACATTGTAAACACAGCCACAACCAGCTCGAACTGAAGGAGACAGACCGAGCTTGCAGGCTCCATGTCAGAACCACAGATCCCTCATTACCTATCTCCAAATCCTACACAGCTATTTGCTGGAGTCCAATCATTCTCGACAGTATATGCACACAGGCCCATTTAGCAGTATCGTGCTGCAGCCCATTTTTCGGGATCAAGCCATTAGATGCACATGCCATCTTGTATCTGTACGGACTCCCCACAATGACAACTGGTACACTTCTTTCAATGGCTCATCACGGCATGTGTGTTCTGGCTAAACTTCTAATTGCTAACACTTTATTGCTCTCTTGTTGCCTGAAACGAACAGTCACAATCTCGGGGGATAAACCATACACAGTTTGAATCAGTAAGTCCTGTCACTTTAATTGAACTGGATGGAAACAAAATGGAGTTCTAGAGCAGCAGTGCTCAAAACTGTGATGCTGTGTAGTGCCTAGTGGGCTTGGCAGGCTGGTAACTGTATCAGTTTGGAAAAAAGCAACACTGTGGGTTGGGGAAAATGAAAGTGGAAATCAATTATATGGGAATAACAGGTCTTTGCTTGTGCAGTGGAAAGTACAACCATAGATTCATTGATGGAGATTCAGGCATATTTCATTGTATGAAGTGCTAAGACCAATCTTCATTTTGTTACCAAAAGATGGTAAATAATAGTAGCGATCGTGAAAATAACTGGATTCTTGATTGAGTGTATGCCTTGCCTACCTCTCATCATCTTTAAACATGTCTGACGAGAACATAGCTCTGCGAAAGTCGCTGAGAGTCTAATAACAGTCATTCGGTCTTGGCCACCTGCCATAGAACACTGTATTCATCAGATAGAGAGACTAAGAGAAATCCATAATTTCATTTTTGTGTGGACCTCAGAGATCATCCGATACCTGAAGTCTTTTCTTAATATAGCCTGGAACTCAAAGACAGAGACAGACATAAGCATGGCATGAACAATGACAATCCATAAGGTTAAACTGATAATTTAGCTTTGAAAAGGTTTGCAGGTGACAGTGATATGGGTGTAGAGTTGGGTAGCTGTGACACACATTATGTTATCATCATATATTTAACATGGTGACAAGCAAGCAATTACATGCATTTTTAATTCTTGCTTTTCATCAGATTCAAAAATGGCATTTACTCAATTCCCCAACTGCCCAATCTGTTTGTGCATCAACAAATTTATGTCAACCACACAATAAATCCTCATCACTGGCAATTTAAGATGTCTTCAATTTGAAAAATATATTAAACATTCCATATTTTTAAGTGTTTACTTTCTCTGCACTAGTTGGATTTGTCACATCAATTTTCTTGACAAAATGGGTATATATTTTCTCCTGCAGCACAACCATATCTAAATATTGACACTTCCTGCTATTTTCATGGCAATCCTGTAGATAATACTAAATAAATATCGAATTTCCTACTATTGATTGCTTATGAAAACACCAGCCCGACATTTTTGTCATCCATATAACCCATATGCTTGCTTGTCTACCTGCCAGGGCCTGCAATATCCTTACCTGAAGTTTCATTAATGGTGCACATAATTTTGCTTATTTGTAAACCTGTAGCCTGATCAGCCAGAACTTTTGTTGCTTGGAATTGCCTTTAATCTCATGATTTTAACAACTGATCAAACTCATACAAAACTCAATAGAGCGTCTTGTCACTTGATGTACACAATGTCTTGGTTCTGAACTAGAATAAAAACTGTCAGGTTCCCTTGGCTTATGGGGCTGCTGCACTTACATCACTTACAATAGGAAATGCAAGCTTCTTCCAAACTTTCCAAAAAATACTAATGCTATAATTTCACAAATATTTAACTGAACCATTTTCTGAACCTAGACATTTGCATCAATCTTTAATTTTTAATTGGATCCTTATGATGAAGCATTTCGCAATTAACTATTTTGCTAAAAGCATGAGAAATTGCAGTCTTTCATTTTTTCAACAAGAGAAAGTCTCCAATCATTTGCTTAAAATATGGGAAAACTGCAAACCTTGTCTTTTCACACATGGAAGAGATCAGCCAAAATATGCAATGCATAAAATTTCTACCATGCAGTCTCAAAAACTGTGTATGGACAGTATTGCCTGGGCAAAATGGCATGTTGTCAAGCTATCGGTATTCGGTATTTACAGAATTGTTGCATCAAAATTTAGCCGCTCTCTATGTACTTTGTGCCATGAAGTATATACCATATATATATATATATATATATATATATATATATATATATATATATATATATATATATATATATATAAGTGGCTGATACATTAATGACCTGCTATGATTGTGCATTTTAATTTTCTCCCTTCCCTTGAGGCAAGTGCTTCACCATAATGCATGATGATTTTGGAAAATATATCTCTTCACAACTAGGTTACATTGACAAAGGTCTTTTTCTGATTCAGCCTCCTCTGGTTGTGTATACATATTATAGATAGGCCTACCCTTATTGATTCTTCTATACACCTGAAGCATGACAACTCAAATTGTCAAACTTGCACGTGAGTGGAAGCAATTGCTATTATCTTTGGTGATTCTGTGGCTGTTCTATGGATTCACTAATAATAACTTTCTCTCTTACTTCCCCTGGCTATTGACATGCCTCAGACAACTGCTTTGCAATAAAAAACTACAATTTCTCTCATTTCAGATAAGTGAAGACAAGGCCCATGTGACAATGGAGATGTGGACAATAATGGCAGGGACCTCCAAGCAACACGCGTCACACAAGCACAGGAAGCAGTGGTCTAAGTGCCACCATCACCGAACAGAATCCACGATCTGTGCACACATTTGGCTCAAAATGTTGAAAAGAATTGATACGGCGGTCCCTTTAAAAAAGATGGGATGGAAATCAGTCTTGGCTTATGCAGCCAGTACGAAAGTAGCAACTTCAAACAGGAAAGGATTTCAGACAGGTGGTGCTGAACATGTATATATATGAACACAGGGCACCAAGGGCTCTAAATTCAATTTCTCAGAGCTTAAGTTATTTTTCAAGCTTGCCTGGCATGGCATTTCTTATGGAGTCTCTCGGGTGTTGGCATCAATGCACAGTTAGGTGGCCCCGGCTCATGAGCAAGACGTGCAAATCGGACACCTTTTTTGAGCAAAGACTGTTACTGAATATGACACATGCTGGCCCTCAAACACTCCACACTGGTTTTTCTGTGGTTCACGTGGTCCGTTTGATTAGCTGAAAATGTTAATTTTCACTTTGACGGTCATTCACCTAGACTTCCATGACTATGAAGCCGGCTGCCTGCCTATTCAGTATTAGGCAGACCCATGGATAATTCAAGGGTGAGCACTGATATTTATGGCAACCCAACAGTAAGCACATTATTTTTGGGGGAAGAAAGAATGTTACATGATATGTGCATGAGACAAAAGAAAATGTTGGAAATGAAAATGCCTTGAAACTGGCTAAAATTATAAAAAGCAGCTTACTTTCAAATTTTTTTGCATGGAATACTGGACCAATGTTCAATTTTTGGACCGATTTTCTAACTTTCAATTTTCACACCACTTGCTGGTGTGTCACCACATCTGAATTAGCTTCCTTACTGAAAGCACTTGCCGACTTGTACGGCTGCACAGGCTACAACTGCACTTGGCATTTTCATTTAAAGAAATGGAATTTCAAAGGCAGATGGCTGTTCAACTTTTGCAAATATCTGTACAATACTACATGTACCCATAATTTCCTTTCCAAACTACAGCAAATTTGGATTCAAAGTACTGAGCTATGTTGATTTGGTTTTCCTTTTGTGTGTGAAATGTACATGTATCACTGGTAACACTGTTTGCCACCGATTCATAAATTTATTATCAACTATTAAATTGTAGCCGAGAAAACATAAACAGGGATTCATTTTCAAGTGAACAGTTAAACAAACATTCCAACTGTGAAAAGCTTAACGAATTCTTGAAATATACAGTAAATGAAATTTCATAAGAAATATCATTACCATGTATTGCAATATACATGTACTGCTGGATTTTGCCTCCCAAACAGTGCACTCTGCATTCAAATTCACATTTCATGTTTAATGCCATGCTTGTTGTTTCACGCCTCCACTCACACTAAGTGGGCTGTAAATGAGGAGTTGACTTTCTGCTTGTGACGTCAGTGCAGACAACTCATTCTGAGCACTGTCTGTGTCAAGCAGCAAAAATAAGAGAATTTATCGTGACATTCAATTCCGAAGGACACAATGTTACAGAGAGAACGGGTTCACCGTCTCGACAGAAAAAACTTCATTCCCTCCAATTATCAAAAGTTGTGTGGTGAACATTTTACGGATGATTGTTACATGGCTTCTTCTCTTGGGAAACAGCCAGACAAGAGATGAGCTTTAAAAGAGGGCTCCATACCAACAAAGTTATGAAAACAAAATGATGGTGCGTGGATCACTGGAAGCCGAAGCAGCCAGCAGACTGTTACCGTGGCAACAAAGTCCCGGCCAAGTCACTCTGCATGTGCAACACTGACACGCATTTACCTGTTCACTGCCAATAACTTTAGGATCGATTTTGATTTCTGGTTCATCCTCATAGGAATGAAACCCACACTACTTTCTCGATTGTTGATAAGGTCGCACAGCCCATATTCTTCTCCTTCCTCACTAAATTCCTTGTCAGAAGACCCATGTTCTTCATCGCCTACAACCGCCATGATCATGCAATAAACAAGAAGTCAACTTCCTGTTTGAGTTACCTCCTTTGTTATGAGAGCTCTACAGCAGCGCTCGGAGAACTGTACTGTCTAGACTGACATCACTAAATATGGAAATATGGCGCTGCTTTTGAACTGGAAATTCCATCCTCATTTTCCACCAATATATCGCTCCTAATTATGAATCTATACTGATGGTTACACACACGGAAAGGAAGAGTAAGGCCATTGGAATACATCTGCACCAAGTTTCATATGATGGGAATGGTTTTTTTTATATCACAAAATCCAACATTCATTCCACATATGATGAATATATTTGTGACACAGTCTTCTTGTTCCATGTTTCCTTGGTGCGTGTTTTCAAGCAGTAACACATCTGAATATGACACAATTACATCACAAGTTTATTGAAAGCATTTCTTGATCAGACAGCAACTGAACTTTACACATTAAATGGCACATTATCAGGGACCACTGGTGCCATTAGCCAAATGCTAACATTTTATTCATTTGGCTAAAGAAGTTTGCAAATAGGCTAATGTATTTTTTTTATGAATTGTATAAGAACCAGGTGGTTCTGCAGTAATTACTGTTTTATTTCCCAATTTGGACACAAATTTTGAAGGTCTAGATCTCTCCCTGATTATGATAACCCTCTACACTAGGCCTGTAATGATTCATTCACATATTTGGTGTACTGAATTTTGTTCAGCCATGAATTGTATTCATTATTCCCTGCTATCAAAACTGAATATGGGCTGCACTCCCATTCCAACTAACCTTACTTCTTAGTTCCAGCAATAAACTAATAAATTTCCATGTAAGTATGTGGTAAATTGTGTAAAATGGGATCAAAGTTGAACATAATTTGATCATTTGCCATCATTTTGCACCACCTCCTGCAAAATATAAATCAGCTGAATGGAGACATTTTTCATTTGCAAAGTACACGGTGAAAGATACTGTAATTACCATAGTTAATGCACAAATTTAGCTGTTCAGAGCCAAATTTATCTGCATCAAGTCCTGTTGCACACTATTCAGAGGAACAAAGATCAAGACATTTTTTTACCCCTCTGATGTTTGCTGTTTTTCAAGCATCACCAAACTTGGAAAAATGAATATTTGGGCAACATTCACTGAAGAAGCCTTCAAAAATACATCAAACTACATCAATTTGTCCAGAAAAAATGTGTTTACCTACTTTGCTTACACTCTTTTTGAATAAATCATAACACAAACAACTTTACTCAATCATTTCTTTGTTCAGATGTGCAAACTCTGGCCAGCTGATTTCATGGCAACTTGCTTAGAACTGTAGTTCACTTTTTGTATATTAGATGGCAACATATCAAAAGCAGCAATAAAAAAAAACTACCGTCCACGTGTTTTTTTTTTTTTTATGTTACTCAGAAGTTGTGGCACTAAAACGATAGATTTTCAATGACAGAGTCTGTCTAAATGAACAAACGAATGATGCATGAACAAGATCTGATAGATACCCATTTAGGGTGGCTGTGATGCAAGTCGCAAACCTGTGTGTGTGTGTGGAAACTTGAAGTGAAAGTGTCACTGAATGACTCTGTGGCAATTAACAAAATTGGCCATTGCAAGACAAAGTTTAGTTTCAAATGATAGTTAGTTTGTTGTTGATCATAATTAAGCATTCATATTTAGAATTTGGGGAAAACTTGAATAATTTTCATTGCGTAAATGTACTGATCACAAACAAGTGGTGCGGCTGGCACTGATTGCCCATGGTTGGATCAACTACTCAGCATGTGCTTGGCCTGTTTGTTTGTTTTTTTGTTTTTTTTGCTTGCACATTATGGTATTTTGCCTGCTTCGACTGACCAAAATCATACCTGCAGGTTATACATGACCGTGTGTTTACCATGGGGCTTTGCAGTATGTGTACTGTTTACAAATACCTTTAAAGGCTATTGTGTTTCTTCTTTCAGCATAGTCTATAGAAGCATTTACTCAGCCAAGTGTTATTGCCCACAAATGATGTATGTTGTCAACCAGTCCATGGTCTTTCTGCTAGTACTGTATTTGTGAATATCTATTCATGTTTGTGATATACATCATACTCGCCACCTGGTTTATTTGTTATAGCTCTACTGCATACTGTACTTTAATCTCCCGTCAACACCAAAGATTATTTCCTGGATTCTACACCCTTGCAGCAGGAAAACATGCAAAGGTGGGCGTAGGTTGTAGAAAACTTTGCCAAGTTGTTCCAGACTGCTTGTTCAGCAGCCTTGTCTTTGGGAATTTGACTTTCAAATGCTGCAGTCTGTCAGAGATTCCCATGTACACAGGATATCCAGTACTGAGTCCACACAGAATCGAAGCCATCCGTGGCAACACTGCCATTTCTATTGGAACTAATGACAACAGTAACGGAGACGGTTCTTGTTACTGCAGGCTTCAACTTCAAGAACAAGGCTAATTTCAAATCCTGTTAAAAATTAATCATCAGTTTATGTACAGTAAATTATGGGACTGTAACTCCCACATGCCCATGTTTCCACATGTAATTGACTCAAGATTCTTACCGTTTTCCATCAGAAACTTGTGCCAATCAACATGCCTAAATCTTCGTTATTCATGGAACACACCCACACCATATCAACAGTGCATCTGGTCTGGTAAATTAAAATGTGCATCGAGGAATGGCAGTAAGAATGACACACTGCTTATGATGCATTTTATTCCTATATGTTTTTAGAACAGGTACCAAGGTTTATGAACCTGTCTACAGGTAGAGATCCATCACATACTCCAGGCAAATACGCATACAATAAAATTGCAAGAATTTCTCTCAGCTGAACACAACCAATTTGTTAATATACATAAAGACATACAGGACCACTCTGACCACTTGCCAATTATCCAACTACTTAGGTATCTTGAATTTTGCTCAAGAAATGTAAAAAGGGTCAAAATATTTTCACTCACATGTGAGGATAACACAAAAATAAAAGTTCCAAATTTTGTTGGGCAGATATTACAATAAAGGAACAGACCCACAAAAGTGCACTCATCTACAGCACAACACATGCTAGATACATATGAATATGGCAGTAGTTTTATACTGATCTATTATATGTATTTACCTGATTCAGTTAACGTATTTTGCAGTTTATAGTCTGATGCAGTTGACATATATATGTATGTTTGTGCATTTGTTTTTTTTGGTGCATATTTGGCTCCACAGAGGGCACAATAATATTGTCCTAAATTATGAGCTTTGACATCATAAAAACTGGACTGTAATGTCCCAGCTTGGCTGCCAGGAAAAATATTTACAATAATCATACAAACTGGCATATGGATGTGACAAACCTGACTTAAACACAGGTATGGCCAGAATCTACATTTTTATTCCTACGTTTGCGATTGATGTCATCATATTCCAGTTTTTAGATTATTTACATGGCACATTGATGTATTTGTTGTACACAAGCTGGGTTACCTGTCCTGTAAACCGTGTACACATACATCATGCACATGTACCGGCTGGAAACTGTAAAAATCCAAACCTTATGACATTCAAGACATTTTTGAGCATGTATGTGATTTTTGCAGGCTTGCTTTGCCTGATATCAAGTTTATTCCATCTTCTCTCAAAAAAGTCAGGTCTTTGGGCATTTTCTTTCTGCTTCACAACATAGTGCTGAGTGTACGCTTCCAGAACCAAGAGTAACCGATTTGATTTCTATCAACTGCACCATTTATGTTGCAAAGATATCTGGATAGCTTCATCTTCACAATTCATAAATAACGAGCAAACAAAATATCAACAGGTTGTCAGTGACCCCAGCTATATCCCCCACCCACAAGTTTCAAAAGGCCACTGATTCTGAGGATGCTTTATGAAATTTTATTAATGAATTGAATAGTAATTAGTCAAATTAAAAAAACGCCATGCCCACCTGGTATGCTATGCAAGGTGCATCTGCAGTAGCTCCTGAAGACCAGACCAAACAAGGCCTGAGAGTGCTTAATAAACTTTACATACCAATTAATGACGGATTACTGGACACATAAAACGCATACCTGGTGTCCTTTGTTAATTAATGAGGAGCATAATAAGCCACTTGAAAACAGTACAATACACCTGAAGGGCCTGAGGGGGGAACAAGTTAATGGAAGATAGCCTTAGGCTATCTTCCATTAACCCTGTGCCTTCAACCAGCCCAAACCAGCTGTTGGTCATGTCGTCTGCTTCAATGATTTGAACTAATTTCAAGTCATGAAAAATCATTTGGATGAAGCTCAACAATGGACAACCTGTCACATTACTGTCTCACAGCATTACATTCATAGATGGGTCACTGATAAGAAGTACATGGGGGGGGGGGGTGTTTTTTTTTTTTTTTTTTTTTTTTTTTTTTTTTTTTTTTTGTTGTCGTTGCTGTTTTGTTTTTGAAGAATTCTGCTGGTCCTGTGACACAAACCAGGTGTTTCAGTGATAGAAAACACAGCGAGCAGTATTTGCACTTCAAAATATTGGCAAGGCTGCAACAGCTGTCCAGTCTTGCAGTTGAAGTTTTATAACTGTAACCAGTCAGGCTAAATCAGGTTTATTGCCCTCAGCCAATTGTTGACATCTATTATAGCTAAAATCACATTGCAGACTTTTTTCAGCCAGTGTTGACTTAGCTAATGGCGAGCACCATAGTGGCCCTCCACATGCCACACAGGCACCAGACAGCTCAAACCATACCCAACAAGTTACCATAGCTGAGGCAGACAGCAAGACAAGGAAGAATGGACACTTGTCAGACCAAGAAGAGTAGCCGCCATGGATACAAGACATCTTCACTATTTCAACTCAACTTATTGATTTATGGTCAGCAAAGACCTGCTTAAATGGTCTTTAGCCATTAATTTGCTTGGTGAGACTGCCCCCATGGTATCTACTTCATTTCCCAAAGCCACAGGCTTTGAGGGCTCTCCAGATCAAATCATCCACCCTGTCAGGTTCAGTGGCAATTACATGCACAATGATTATCCTGAGCAAGATAGGCCACAGCATATGCCACCAAATATATCAAGCCAACTTTAATAAGAAAGATGCGCTAGAAATGCCGACAGCAAGCATTTCCTACTTCTCATAACTGGTCCCAAAATTTGAGTTTCTTGAATTTGTTCAGCTCAGTCAGAACAGGCCAGAAATGCTCAATCCGAGAATTGTTGTTTGTTATTGATATAAGGTATTTTCACTTCATTTTGCTGTATCATTTCTGCTTATAAATAATTCCTCTGATGGCACAAAACTACAAAAATGAAAACAAAATGAAATAGTATTTCCCATAGGTTTTATAGGAACTATGGCCAAAAGAGTGAAATAATAACTTAAATTGTATGTCTGAAATGCCAAAACATAAATAAAAATGTATACATTAGAAAATAAGTACATTTATAGTATCACAATGAAAAATAATATAAATGTCAAGAGATCACTGTTTGGTGCACATCATATAACCCACAAGCGGGCATTAATTTTTTATTTTTTTTTGGAAAAAAAAACACTGAGAAATTTTATTCAGCATAAATGTTTTCATTCTGTTGTCAGTATTAATTATCACGTTATGTATTCACTGGACATAAATTTCTTTGCTCAATACATAGCATTCTTCATCATTATTGGTCCAGGTGTACCATAATATAAGCTGATAAGGATATACATTGTTTTTCTTAAATTGCTCATTGTGACAAAATTGAGCTTCTTGGCACCCTCAGTTCTGGGGGAAGGTGGCCAAGTCGACCTTTCAATGGCATTAAGTTGGCCACTGGTTATTTCAAGCACTGCTTTGCAATGCAGTCACTGAAAATGTTGAACAATGCCTGTTTTGAACAAAGTTGAACTCTTTTAACATTTCCTGTATGGTCCAATTACATTATGTGTAACAACGTTGAGTTATCTTCACAGAACCTCTCCTCAATTAACCGCAAGGGACAAAAGAATTGTTGTTTGTTCCCTTGTTTTGGGCCACAAAACACCATTTTTGAGAATCTGTTCCATCCCTACCAGCAACTTGTGACAAGTAGCGTATGTTTTTTTGTTTTTGTTTTTTTGTTTTTTTTTTTTTTTTTTTTTTTGTGGGGGGGGGGGGGGGGGGGTTGGGGGTTGGGGGGGGGAGAGTCTAACAGTGAAGATTTTATATTTTACATTGAGTGAAATAGTTAATGATGGATTTTTGTGGGGGAGATCATCTAGGCATTCTTTTGTCAACTCCATGTTTAAAATCATGGGAAACCCCCACCAAATGAAAGAGGCTTGATAGGTACTGTATGGTGCTCAACCATTCCCTCATTTAAATAGGAGTTGCCTCCCCCAGTTAAACTGGTGTACAATGAACATAATAAGACGACTGCAACCTAACATTTCTTTCACCATATTGCCACATGCAATGCATACAGTCAGGAATACAATGATCCCTGTTGTCTCAGACACTCTCCATTGAGACTACAACTGACGCAAAGGACCAAATTTTCAATATTTTTCACTCAGTATTTTTCATGTTATTTATACCTCTTATGAAAGACCACCTGTAATTGAAAGGCTATAATTTTGTCATCCCAATGTGTGGTCTTTCAAGACAGGTTTCACTGTAATGTCACAATTTGTCTTAAACAAGAAGGCTCTGATGAGCCCATGCTCAGCTGACTTATAAAGAACATAGTAAAGTGAAGTACACCCATCTTGACTGGAAATGAGATTGGAACCGTCCCCATAGGAATGCATGCATTTACCAAAAGGTACCAGAATTGAATAATTCATTTAAAAACAGAACAGAAATAAATCACACAACCATCTCTTGGTCGAATTACACTGAAACCTCTCTATACCGAACACCCTTGGGACGGGAAAAAAGTGTTCAGTATAGGGAGGTTTGATAGCAATGAAAGAATGTATTTGGGACCAAGAAATGGTGTTCAGTATAGAGAGGTGTTGGGTATACAGAGGTGTTCAGTAAGAGGGGTTTTACTGTACAGTCTGGAGGTCCCCAAAAGTGTCCCTATGCAATTTCAAAGCCACAGGCTTCACACTTTTGGAGAAAATTTTTTAAGATTTTGCCCAAAAATTAGCCCCCCCCCCCCCCCCCCCCCCCCCCCCAAAAAAAATCATAAACCACTGGAACGTGACCATTTGAACAAGTTTGGTGGTACAGAGCCTCTTACGGTACATCCCCACCAAGTTTTTTTAAAAATCTGGTTGACGGTTTTGGGGAAGTTGAGAAAATGTAAATTTTCATTGCAATTCCCATTGACTTACATAATCAATCGGAATGCATGTATTAACATAAACATACCCCAACTGAAAAATATATTAAAAATTATAATTAGGAATCCACGGTATCTGTTTAACTTTGTTTAACCCTTCCACAAGCTACATGTACATTTCCACCAAGTTTCAGCACAATCTCGCTGACATATTTGAAGAAAAACTGAAAATAGAAAATAGCTTTAACACACAAAATCCATAAAACCAGAGGACTGTGACAGTCCTGTGCTCAGCTGACATGTACAAATACCCTTGCGATTTTTCTTAAGATTTGCCCAAGAAAGAACAAACCAAAAATCAATGGAGAATCACTGTTTGCACAAATCTGGTAGAAACCCATCCAGGGTACATTGCCACCAAGTTTGAAGTCAATCTGGTTGAAGTTTTTGGAGAAGAAGACAAAATGTGAATTAGCATTAATTAGAATGCCCATTGACTTACATAGTAATCAATAGGAAAGATACATATACCAATAAGAACCTGAATTGAAAATATCGTTAAAAATCAGGAATCCACAGCATTTCCACCTGGTGTACAAATTTGTTCGACCCTTCCACAAGGAACATATCCACCACATTTCAGCTTAATCTGCCTGACGTTTCTGGAGAAGTAGTCGAAAATAGCGAAAACACATAAAAATATAGAATAAATTCTCAGTGCCACATGGTGACCATATAAGAACTAGGAGTCTCAAGGAGTGTTCCTGTGCGATATCAAAGCAATCGGGTGGTTTTGGAGAATATTTTCTATGATTTGCCACCCCAAAAGACAAAACCATTAATAAAAAATAAAAAAATTAGTGAAGTGTGACCATTTGAATAAATCTGACCGAGACCCACCAAAGATGCATTGCTACCAACCTTGAAGTCAATCTGGATGAAGGTTTTGAACAAGTCGAAAATGTGAATCAGCATTACAATGCCCATTCAATAACGCAGTAATCAATAGGAAAGCTGCAATTACTGATGAGTACCTGAATTGAAAAAAAAAAAAAAAAAAAAAAAAATTGTTAAAAATCAGGAATCCACAGCATTGCCACCTTGTGAAAACTTATTTGACATTTCTACAAGGAACATATCTACCAAGTTTCAGCTTAATCTGAGTGACAGTTCTGGAGAAGAAGTCGAAAATAGCAAAAAAACACCCCCCAAAAAAATCAAAAAATTTGAAAAAAATCACAGCACCACCTGGTGAATAAATTAAGACCTAGGAGTCTCTAGCAGTATTCCTGTGTGATATCAAAGCAAGTGGGCGAGTTGATTCAGATAAGACAATTTTTTAAGACTTGCCCCAAAAAAGAAAAAATCATAAAAAATCCAAAAATCACTGGAGCATGACTATTTGAACAAACTTGGTAGAGAACCAACCAAAGTACATTGCCACCAAGTATAAAGTCAATCAGACTGACTGTTTTGGAGAAAATGTCGATTGTGGATGTAGGACCATAAGATACACTCAGCTACTGACAAGTCAGCTGAGCTAAAAATTGCAGCACCATCTCTTGAAAAAATAAAGGTCTGGGAGTCCAAGAAGTGTCCCTATGCAATTATGTAGCAATTGGCTTCCCTATTTCGAGATTGGCTCAAAAAAATGAACCAAAAAAATCCTGAATAATCGAAAATTCACCGGCGCATGACCATTTGAATAAACTTGGTCGAGACCCATCCAATGCACACCCCCAGTAAGTTTGCAAAGAATCTGCCCAATGGTTTTGGGGTAGAAGTTGGATGGATGCCCACGCCAACAACAGACGGAGGATTATTAAGATAAGCTCGCCTGACTGACTGACAAGTCAACTGAGCTACAAAAAAAAATGCAAAACTCCCTCTGGAATACCAGTTATCACTAACGGTAGAATGTGCTATGTGTAGATGCCACTTTTGTTTAAAACTGAAGTGGCTTGCCTAACTTTTTAGCACTCAAGCTCTACTAATTCTCAAAACCATTGAAAAAAATAGAAAAAACCAGCACATATTTCCCTGGCAAAGGAAGATAATAAATCTTCTTTCTAAAAGAAGATTAATCTGTGTACACCTAGCTATAAAGCCTTGTTGATTAGTATTTTTTATGTCACATCAACATGTCTGCTTGGGTAGTTGTATACAGGTGGTGCAGGCATGCTTATTTTGATGATTACATGACGTTGGTTGGTAATATTACTCCCCACAATAAAGGCAGTGCACACAATAGTTCCAACTGCCTCTGACACGAGTCTTTAGATTCAAAACTGATAAGATTCCCCTTACAGATTGAAATTCTTTGTCGTTGGTATCACCACATTTTTGTACTATTCATGCAGCTGACCTGTCGGATAGGTGATCCCATGACAAGAGGAAAACCATGCAGCTGTCCCTTGCATTGAATACATAAGAACCTAAAACCTAGTAGAGACTTCATCTTGAAAATTATCACTGTTATTTAACAGCATGATAATGTATGCTCATTCCATATTCTGTGATAGGTTTTTGTGAAATCTTTACGGAGATGCTTCAGATATGCATGAATCAAGAACATATTATAGAAGAGCCATACTGACAGGTAAGAAATTACATCCAAATAGCATGCTTTTTCTACACTGGAGTTTACTGAGCACTCACAAAACTTAACTTGCAATATTAGACAACTGGTTTTAATAACTGCAACAGCACACAATTGAACAGCGGTGATTAACTTCTTACTTTATGCACAGTGACATTTACCGCTGAATCCCTATCTGGGCATCCAATCCAACCATATCATTATAGTTTCAGGAAACAGACTGCAAAGACAATAATCTCTGTTCTTGCAATTTGCCTTTGCAAACTCCAGACAAAAGCTTCCTGACAGGAACACGTCAGCATCAACATCCAAAAGCAGATCAATAACTGACTGGGTTTTGGAAACCTCTGTAAACACCCTCAAAGCCTGTTATGATTCCATGTACACATAGTAATAAATAAATTTTATTGAGAAACTTAAAACCACTGGCCATCAAAAGACACTGTATTTGCAAATTAAATCTAAGTCTATTTCAGTTCATCAAATCTTTGCACAAGACTTGACATTAACAATTTTTGGTACTAGTCCCACCCTGCTGTCTACAATTCAGTGACAAGCAGCCAGCTAAATCTCTTTTTACCTCATTATTTTTACAACCCTGTATGAAAATTTACTTGTCCTGGACAATACAGCTTGCCTGAATGTTAAGCTCTGTTGAAGATGGATTAATTGACCCTTCCCTCCTTTAAACTGGCCAAAAACCAGCTGATGGTCAAATGTCATCTGCTTCATTAGTTTTCAACTAATTGTAGCACTGATGAAAAACAGTTGAATGAAAACTGTAGATGACACCTATCAGGATCACATGCCCCGAGTCAACAGCTTTCCTTGCCATGGGTTGGGCACTTAGTGCCCAGCCCATGGCACAGCAAGCTGTTGAGTCTGTCTTAATTCAAGGGGGAAAGGGTTAAATACATGGTGAGTGTGAACACGTACATCAAGATCTCAATTTAAAGGGTAATTTCATTTTCAGTTTAAGCTCTCCTCGCCCAAAACAATCCATTTTCTTATGATTCATTTCACATTGGGTAAACATTTAAGCAACAAAATGGAGCTAATCAGAGATCACAAATGAATGTAAAGAGAATCATGATCAATGTTCATTATATCATGTTGTGTCCACTACATATATTTATATATATATATATATATATATATATATATATATATATATATATATATATATATATATATATATGCGCCCATAAAAACAATTAAGGCACTTAATTGCCCATATACACATACATACATACATACATACATACAGCAAAACCTCCCTAACCGAACACCTCCATGAATCGAACACCCCCTTATACTGAACACTTTTTCTCGGCCTCAATTTTTTTCCCATTTTTATACTTCCATCATACGCAATCCTCCCTATACTGAACACCTTTCTATACTAAACATAAACACCCCAAATGAACACCATTTTCTAAAAAAAAATCTCTATGCTGAACACACATTCAGCACATTTTTGTGTATTGGATACGACTGAAACTAAACAGGTTAACATCAAACACATGCTTAATTGCTTATACTAGGGTGAAGGGTGAAAGTGTCAATGTCACTTAACACCTTGCTCCTATCCTCTCTGGGATAATAAACCAGTTTCTCTGTTTTCTTTTAACTATTCTAAAAAACTATAACCTACAGATCAAATCATTATGTTTGTCTCACCAAAGCCAGGGATATAATTTCAAGGAGAACTAGTAGACATGTCTACAAACTTGTTCAGTCAGAATAGCAAGTCCATGATCAGTGTACAGTGTACATGTAATTGAAATTGTGGGTCCATGGTGGTGCAGACATAAACATACACATGTGCATCAATATGGACATACACTGTATGTTACAACCTATATGTACTTTAACAATATATTGATACATACATCTCCACTTTCCTCTTATCATAGTCAGTACATCTTTCCCAAATAATATTAAGTTTCACCCTTTGTTTGTTGTTCTTTCGGTTTATGATGTACATGTTATTAGCATGAGTATTTTTCACTCCAATTGCTTCAGTCGGTATCTGTAGAGTATGGTTTGTAAAACAACAGGCCACAATGGGGAAAATCTCCCTAAAATAGCAAAACAAAATACGGGAAAAAAAAATGAAGTGTCTCTTGTTGAACAACTTAAGGTTTAAGGGCACCCAACAGTGTTGTCCCTATACTATTTTGGAAGGACTTGGCGCAGCAGTGTAAGAGATGCTGATTTCTTCTGATTTTGTCAAATGCTGAAAAATTAAACAAAAAAATCATTTAAAAATCAAAATTATTTATATCAACAGAGCATAACTATTTGACCAAACTTGGTAGAGACCCACCCAATATACATCCCTATCAAGGTTGAAGAGAATCTGGCCGACACTTTGGTGAATAAGTTGCAATTGTGAACACAATATGCATGCATGTACACACAGAAGGACAACTGATCATCACCCATCCTATAACCTCAGCTGACTGACAAGTCAGCTGAGGTAAAAAATCATCTGACATCAAGGTTCATTATTTTGTTACAAACGACATCTACTCCAGAACAAATCTTCTAACTGATTTTGCATTTCTTTTTTTAAATTCCCTGACTCTCCTGGGGACTCTCTTTCTCCTCATTTGTGGACATCTAATCATGACAGCCTGGTTTGGTCTCCATTAACACTTTCCACCTTGAATTGACACTTGACTGTCAACAACTTTCTTTGGCATGAGTTGGGTACTAAGTGCAGTGCCCAACTCACACCAAGGAAAGTTGTTGACCTGGGGCATGTGATCTTAATACCGCTCATCTACAATTCTCAGTCAAAATTGATTTTCATTACTGTTGAAATCAGTTGAAAACACTGAAGCAGACGCCACTTGACCATCACTCCGCTGCCGGTTTTGGACAGTTTTAGGGGGAAAGGGTTAATTGGTGGTTGTCTGAAGCTGAAGTGCTGCTCTCATTCAAACCAATGTCTTGTCCAGTCTGTCTCTTAGTGTCCTGTGTATCTCCACGACAGACTAAAAGGTCTTATTGAATTTTTTTTTTTAAATAATATTATATTCTCTCATGACTTTTCATAGTAAATGAAAAGCAGGTGTTACAGTCATTTGCCTCTTTGCATGGAGCTGATCTTATGCTGAAGATGGGTGCACATACAGCCCAACACCTGGCTGAAGTTACCTGCTACCTACAACTCTCCCAGTGCAAAGATGATATATGCAGGGTGTAAAAGGGTATTCCACAGGGGCAAACTGGACACTTTTTCTTCACCAAAATAGCATACTATTATTATCAGATTTTCTTACATGTAATTTCCATGCATAAAAATATTAACTGTACCAGTGTACTGGGACCTCCCTTACCCACTTTCTGATATAAATTTCTGAGTTTGATGCCAGCCTGTTCCATCCTGCCAGCTGGCTTAAATATCACATCTTGTTCAAATTGAAAGATTTACACTCACTTTTAACCTGCTAAACTGACAGTAATTACAATGTCCTGCTTACTGACCATCTGAGTATCATCACCCTGCCTGAAAAAATTACCTTGATTTTCAAAACTGTGTTTTGATCTTCCATTTACCAGTATGAACAAATTTGCATTTTCAGTGGGTAGTTACATGTATAAACAAGCATATAGTGCACAGGTTTAATGTACTAGAGTTTCAGTATTTATAAATCACAATTCTTCGATTTCCTGATGGGTCTAAACCCATTGGCTAAATACAGAGCTTTACACTTCATGTATTACACAAGTGTCATTGTGAGAGGCTTACCACAACATACTCCCATTCTTTTTCACCAACCTGTGAATGACCTAAATCAAAACCCTGGATCAAGTTCAATAAATTCTGATTTGGCTGAAGTCAGTGACATTTGTGATAAATAAACAAAATGATACAGGAAAATAAGTCTGCATTTTGGCTTTCACTCTTTCACCTTAGTTGCCCCCCTACCCTCCAGAGAAGAAGACAAAGTCTCAGCCAAAATCTTTTAACAAAGAAGTGGTGGAGAAAAAGTTGATCACCTTTCACTTTTTTCAATCAGCGCATGTACTTGATATTCCATTTGCTTGTTTCAGAAAGAAAATAGTCCACATGCACAGCAAGTGGAGACCAGTAAAGTTTGCTACCATTTTCTCTCGTATACATACTGGCAAAAAACCAAAGAGCAGCAGAACATCCAAATGAAAAGTTGTATACACTGTACATATGGTTACACCATATGCCATGTAATGTGTACAACTCAGAAATTTGTTATTTAAATATATTTGTTAGTGATACTTACCTATCCACTACATTTCATATGTGATCTCTCAGATAGTACCTTCTCCAAAAATTTTATCCCATCTGAAAGCACTTCTCCATCCTGATGTTGCAGAGAAGTGCCAAAACCAAATGTCTTTTTCATTCGAGGTATAGATAAAGGGCACCTACCTTTAGGTGTACAAATAAGGGGCACATACCTTTCCTGATGGAATCTTCTTTTTTTGAATAGATGTGTTCTAACTGGGCAAAGAGATCTGTCAGGATCCAAATTAACAGACATAGCCTTGATGGAAAAGCCCAAAAAGGCAGTGATTGGCCATGTTAGGAACATGTGTCTTGCTTATGAACAAAAGAATTAGGTTTCAAAAATACTTCTGTGTGGCTCTCTAACAAACCTTAGAATGGTAAAGGGCATGAACTTTACCTCTCCTGGCCCCAGAAGCCAACATGATCAAAAAGATCGTCTTATAAGTAGGGCTGTAACGATATACCGCGATAACGGTGCATCGCGGTACAGTCCATCCACGATACACGTATCGAAATGAGGTCCCCTGTATCGCAAAAATACGATACATTCCATCATATAAGTAATTTCAGCTCTAAAAAGAAAAAATACGGAAGTAAAGGTCATAATTCAAGATTTACCGTAATTTTGTGAAGGTAAACTCGTCAATTGACAAACAATTCGTCAGCATTCGGATTATGATCTATTTTTGCCTACAAAAGTGTTTTGGGATTCCCTTCATAATCATATATGCATGACGCTTTGTGGCGCTACGTCATACCCTTGTGTGCAAAGTCTGAATCTAGGTCAGCAAAATGACTGTGCCCGGCGAGAAAAAGCAGCACGCTCATTATTCTGGGGTCACATTAAGCTTGTGTCCTGCGTCATAGACGCAAAAATGAAGAAAAGACGCCCGGAAATTAATAAAAACATTGTCATTTCGCGTCGCTGTGGACGCACGCACAAACGCGATGCATTTTGAATGACACAACTGCAAAAATTACCCCATGCGGTCAAGGTGTTTTGCATCGACCATAATCAGTATCATGAATATGTATTATACTGATGGAATCCTCTGATGTTCGTCTTTCTATGTAACAAGCTCTCTTATTTGCTAAGAAAAAAATATTCCTGGGGTATCCCTCCAAAAAATTCCCATAATGGGAACGGATGGACGTCATTTCATCTCATTATTAAATGCGCTGAGAGCACTTCCAGGCTCCTCATTGTGTGGATTTGATCACGTGCCACTTACTGTCCAATCAAATTTGTTGTTGCCCATGTGCCTGTCTCATGCCCGCAATGTTGGGAAGGTACAAGTCTTATTACGCAAAGATTATTGGACCAAGAAGTTAAATTTTCACATCATATTTTCACCAAGGAGACTTCTATCGAACAAATCTAGACAGAGACAAAGGCACGAGTGAAAATTCATTACGGACGGCAAGGAAAGTACGCTCATTTGTCATCGCACGGTCTTTTGTGAACGAAGCGAAAATTTGCATTAGGCCTGACACGATGTTGTTGATCACTGTCTCCGATGGGGCACGCCGTTTTTTTTTGTTTTTTTTTAACAAAATTTAGTTGTTTTGATTTTATTGAAATGTTTGAATGTAACAAATCTGTATGACAGAACAAGGCAGGAATGAAATTTATGATCGAAGGCCGGAAAAAATATACGTTCAACATAGCGGAAAACCATGCCTGGGTGCATGCCCGTGACAGGCTGTGTACACTCGCTTGTGTTGCATGGCTTGTCAAGTTGTAGGCCTACCGTGTTGCTTGATGAAAAAAGTGACCGCACTTAAGATCAGACTCTTAACACCACCTGCGGCATCAAATTTGTCAGTTATATTGAAATAGAAAGTGCACAGAAATATAAATCATGTAATTTCTGACCATTTCATCACGCGCAATCAATCGCAAAAATAACAGAGCCCAGGCATGTTCAGTCATGCATGCCGCTTGTTGTGCAAGCTAGTTGAAAAACTGTGCGATACCAGATACTGGCACAGTGGCAGCGTGCTAGGGGTTAAGCCCCCTTCACAATTATTTTTTGGTAGACCAGGGATGTGTTATAGACTTAGTCCTAATAGCAGGTCCCTGGGCAGATTGAATCCATCCTTGGTACAGTCAACAACTTTTAGACCCTTTTACATCAAGTTAGCATGTTGGTAACTTTTTGTTTAATCTTAAATTTTATAATAATGAGTCACCTACATGAGCATATAGACCCTATGTTATGTTCGTTTCTAGGCTAAGTTACCTGCATGTTTTATTTGTTTATCATTTTGATGTATGTTGATTATACCAATTAAACCCAATTAATCAAATTACATCAAAAGTCTAGATTGCACAATTTCAGATTGGACCCATCGATTCAGTTCATGGACTCACTATTTTTCCTGAAAAAGAAGAAAGATGGGTCCAACGAACCCGTACTGAAATAATGTGACCCCTGTACTATTATGGTTAAGTATCAAATTGTATCGTTTTGTATCGTATCGTCAGTTCCGTATCGGGATACGTATCGTATCGTGAAAAAGTGTATCGTTACAGCCCTACTTATAAGACAGATAATCTTCATGTAACACCCAGGGGTGTGTGTGTGCTTGGTCTCATCTTGATTTTTACCCCAAAAGAGGGGTTAAAAATTCCGACATTTTGCATAAGAATGGGGGTAAAAATTCGACATTTCATTTAAGAGATGGTCATTTTCTGCAATAACAATACCAAAATTGGTCAGAATCAGCATTTTTCAACCTTCGTATGAAGAAACTCCCCTACTTTTTCTCACTTTTGAAAAAAGAGGGGTCAATATTTGAACCAGAGTTCATAAAATAGGGGTCAAAGCTCTACATGTGGTGGAAAATAGGGAGTCATTCCCACGGAGCCTATATACCTACCACTATAGTTGGAGTACACCCCCTGGGATGCAAACCAAGCAACTTACAAGTCCATGTTACTAGGTTCAAAAACTGGAGAACAGAGACCAGTGAGAATCACTGACAGGTCCCATAGATCTAGAGGAAAGATATTGCATCTTACCAGTGTCTAACAAAAACTCTTAATAAGCCAAGCACGAATCATGCTCGAACCAACATTAGTGCCTTTCAACTACAGTACACACCTCCAGATCTGTGTCAAAGGGGTGCACCAAAAATTTGTTCTGTATTTTGAATGGAGACCTTCTGAGGTTCTATTTCTGGCTCCTGTTCCAAGCACCATGTGATGAACCTGGACCACTTTTGACTTGGAGTCATCTACTTTCAAGAAAGTAGTGCAATGGTTACCTGTTGTTATGTGTGCAGCCCTCTTGTCTGTTTATACATGAAATCAGGAAAGCCTGCTGAACTCACCTTCAGTGAAGTCTCCCCATAGTGACCTGAAAGTCCAGGGATTTTAGTGTCCCTATCAAGCTCTGCCAGTCCCTCACTGAGAACATGGGGCTCTTGATCCTTTGGAAATTGGCACCAATGCCCATTTCAGCCAGGCAGGACTGGTGCTGACCACCTGAGGGTTGGAGCGGCAGGAGCCAGTTCATTGGCACCCCCATATCTAGTGAGTTAAATCATTGTTCCTCCAACTGCTAAGGCTATGCATGGGGTTGGGGCAGGCCTAGAATAGTGGTCTCGTGTATCTGATGGGGTGTATCAACTACACCCCACCCCATAAAGGTGGAGAGTTCTGAGATGGGGATGGGAGCCAGGATGAGGACAGCCATCTATCCTGTGATGGTGAAGGTTGCCAAACCAGAGACTGGAACCGGCCAAGCAAAGGATGTACCCCGTCACATGGCAGCGAGATCCCAAGGTGGCAATGGGAACTCGACTGGCAAATAAGCTCACTTAACCAGTGCCTCAGATCACCTGCAGGTAACTAGTCCAGACAGAACATCGATGGGTCAGTAAACGCTGATGACCTGGAGATGGTGGAGGCACTGGAGAAGGCATGGCACCTGGTTGGGAAGGGGAGGGGGGTGCACACTGGTAAGGGACCAGTCACTCTGTCTAGTGAGAAACATGCCACCTTGCATCAGTTGCTGATGTTTGGTTGGTCATTCCTGCAGACAGAGAATGGAAACGCAAAGATGGGGTACAGGACCATAAACAGAACCTAGCCTACTGCTTTGCTTTTGTAAGTTTGTAGCAGCACCAGCAATTCCTAGTCCTCTGCTGTTCCCTGGCCTCCCTTAGGGTGGGAACAGAGCTGACTGATTGTAAAGCTGGGACTGGAGACCAGTAAGGGACAGGTACCATAGCAGGTAAGTCTTGAGACAGGAACTGATCTTGGCCTTGCAATGTTGCATTCAACTGTAATACAACCAATGAGATCTGTTGATCATCCCATTAACTCGAGCCTGCAATGCAGACATGCCAATGCTGGGCCCTGCAGACACTGAGGGTTGTGCCCACGATTGCAGTGAAGGGGCATCTAAAGCACGAACAAGTTCAGCTCCTCATGTACATGTATAGGCAGTGGGGGTGGTGTGGATACTGGTGGTGCAGTAAAAGTGCAAGAGGGGACCTATGATGGTCAATTCACAATCAAACTGTCATGATAGTGGTTGTCCCATCTCGCCATTGCAAGGCCCTTGGCATCCTTTTTACTACTGCCATCATGGGATGCCATGTTGGTTCAGTACACGGGAGTGCCCTGTGCAACTCAAACCTTCTTACATCTGAAGGTATACGGTTACCCAGGGCCACCTGCCAATTTATAGCAGAATAGGCAAGTTAACAAACATAACCAAAGTAAAAAAATCTGTATTTATTCTTACCCAGGAGAAAACCACATGGATGCCGAAGCAGATAAACACAGAAAACTTATGTGATAGGTCAATACTGGAGTTCAAGTGTGGGGCATAGAGGTCAACCTCCAGAGGTCACTTAATTGGTGTCCAGTTCTGAGGAACATGTATGGAGAAGTGCCTTCTTATAGGGATAAAATTTTTGGAGTGAATAAGATCTGTGAGATCATATAGCAAAATGTACCAAATATAGTGGATAGGTAATGTGTTATGACACAAATAGGCATAGTTTTTTTTCACCTCGGCCTTTGCTCATCTAACCATTTACTGCATGTCACCCAAACATTACATAACAGACCTTTTTGCCTTCTCTACATTCACACTAATAGGTGAGACAGGGGCTTGGATTTTCCAAGCGATTAAACTGGTGGAATAGCTGCGAAAGTGGTTTCCACAGGCTCAAGGATTAATTCTGGGGGATTTTTCAACAGAAGGGGGGGGGGGGGGGGGGGAAAGGGCTAATCTTGGCTTGTATGGTTAGGGCACAACCTGTTTGCATCACAATGTTAGTGCTTTCAGTGATTCCTTGCCAGTAAAACCAGTCTGACACAAACCATACAGACAAACCTCCAACTCCACCTAACTCCAAATAACCATGTCCTTTGACATTTCAGGGACCATTTTGCTGTCTCCAATATGCTGAGAATTTTGAAAATGGGTTTGTAGTGGACATGAGAACACGCAAGCAGCATTCTGGCTGTGCACATCGTTTCTCTTCTAAACCAAGGTGGTAATGGTCTCTTGTGGTTAGTAGTCTTTACATTGTTTGGTTTGTTCCACTAATGCTGTACTAATGGCAAATGCGGCATGACTCGCTACATGTTACATGTCAATTAAGGTTATAGCATTTAATTCCAGTTAAACAGATAGAAAGTGATTACACATGTATGTGGAATGAGGTTAGAAATGGACATGTCAAAATTTTAAAAAGGTACCCCATAATCATTCATATCTTGGCTATTTAACTCCCTGAAATGACCCCAAGGCAGAACTTCATAGCTGTATTTTCTAAATTGAATTAAGGGCTGGACTCCACTTCTACATATTTCTAGCTTCTGAGTGAAATATTTTCAATTGACTTCCTCGTGAATAAATCAGGAATATTTAGTTACTGCGGAAAGTGTACAACATTGAGAAGTTTTCCAGTACAAAATGCTTGTAACTGTGACATATTCAAAAGATAATTCACATCTGAAAGAGAAGTGTTTTGTCCTAAATTACACCGGAAGTGAGACATATTTCAACTCATCGTATCTTATCTGCTATCCCTTCCCTTTCCGTAAAATAGTACAAAGCAGCACAGTCAACAATGCTAGGCAAAGGTCAAGACTTCATCACATTATTCAGCCTTAAGAGTTAGATTATACAGATATGTGGGTATCATGATTAACCCCTGCCCCTTTGAATTGACACTTGAGTCAACAACTTTCCTTGGCATGAGTTGGTGCCCAACTCATGCCAAGGAAAGTTGTTGACCTGGGGCATGTGATCTTGATAGGGCTCATCTACAAAAGCAACTAAGAAAATTGAGTCGGTCTGTGACATTGACACTGGGTCAAGGTCAGCCATGTACAGTCCCAAGCAAGGCCTTAACCAGGCAACTGATCAATAATTTCACAGTTTACAAATCAAAGTGTTTCTATCATGAGGCAATCAACATACTTCAATCCATGCATGGACACATCACTCACTGTGTATGGGACATCCGTGTTACATTGAGTTTCAGGCAATACAGTCCTTATAACCATCCCATTTCATCTAAAGTGGTTTTCACAATTGGACAGAAAACCAACTTGTTTGGATGTGGACACACACAATCAGACCCATTTACTACGACCAATACAATTATAGAATGTGGCTTCACATCATTCAAGAAAATACATACACCACCCATCTCCACCAATTGCCTTTTTCCAATTTTCTTCAATTCCTGATAATTTTACTCATTATTCAATGTTATATAAAACATAAAAAGAATCTTGCTGGATCACTTTTAAATCAGCCTCATGTGTAGTCCTTCGACCCAGGTTCTACTGTCCCATACATACATATTACATATATGCACTGTATATATGTAATTATCCATTTACTCTGGCCGCCGTCCAGTTTTCATAAGTACCTTTTGACCACAAAGACCAACTTCTGTGATGCCTTGTCTACAAGCCCAGGTATTTTACCGGCTTCTGATCCCTTTTTAACAGATGAAGGAGTACCAATGGTGTGAGACTACAGGACATGGAACCATACACCCCACATATTTTTCACTCCACTTAATGCCTTACCTTATGCAGGAAAAAAAAAATCCATTTTGGACATCCACAAAGCATTTATTCAAACCATCAAATGCAGCAGGATGAGCTTGTCAAAGGCCTCCAATCTATACAGGTAGATAAGACCTGGTTTTCAGCCTATCTTTTACAGAGGTCTTTTAGGGACGTTGTTTGCTATGAATTACAGTTAACTGCCAATTACACGTACTTATGTACTTATGAGTGCTGGAGCAAATTATGTACATGTACATGCACACAATCTCTGACCACTTCTTCTACCATGTCTCCAAGAGCCAGCAAATTTGGGGTGGGGTGGCACTCTTGAAAACATCTAATTTGGTCAGATCAAAGCATCTCACTAAAATATATTTTGTTCATGGTAGGTCACAAGTTCTTGCAAAAGAGTGGAGCTTGATATAAAGTAAAACATGTTGTTTGACTGAGCATTATGTGGGGATATTTAGAAATGATAGCAAATGTATAGCAAGTAAAAATTATGTGGAAAGAATTATTTAGGTTTTACATTTTAAAATGTATTTTTCAAATAAATAATATCTGTATGTTGTTTTGTTCTTTATAAATATTGGATTGTCCATTGTAATGATAGAGAAAAATCATGTTAAAATGAATATTCAAATTGGAAAAATGTATGAATGGTTATTGTTTAGATAAATTGAGTGAACTGATTTAAGATTGTAACATTGCAGGAGTTGAAATGTAAATTATACATGGTTCATATATACTGAAATAAAAGATCAGGGGAAAACACTCCCTTGAAAGACCATGTAAATCTTTCAGGCCACTCTTTGACAACTCTTGCCTCTCTGTTAAATTTAAATGTACATGCATTTTAAGAACACATGCAGCATGATCCATTTTCTGTTGGCTGTGATGGTCAGCCTTAAACTGTGTGTGTGTACAAACATAAACTAGAGCAGTTATGAGAAATAATCAACTTTTACAAGTTTTATTTGGTACACTTTGACCCTATTTACAAATGGATCCAGGAAAATGTATGCATTCTCGGTTTAACAGGTTCTGTGATCACAAGCACCTGCTCCGTGTAAGTGTCAAGACAATTGATACAAGTTTCATCCAAGATGTGTTATTTCACAAGCAAACATGTTCATGTTGATAAAAATCTTCATCACATCAAATGAAACTTGGCCACATTTGATTTGCTGTAACACATCTGCCACACAACAAGAAAACAAGTTACACATTGGATCCAGTCCATGTTCCCAAGGACCAGCTCATAGAACGTATTTGTAAACCCAGAACGTATTTGAAAACCCAAGTCATCTAAACTAATCCGGTTGTATTTCACCATTCCCTACTTTACAATCTGTGGACTACCTACAAGTATTCGCCTGGTGAGCAACTTTTCTTGCTTTGTCAAACAATGTGAGGGGAGACAATAATTATGCATTACCTGGTAACAGTGCTCTAATATATACATGTACTATTTATATGAGAATGAAAGGCATTTTGCAAAGTAGTGAGACTAGGATAACTAAGGACATTTACTGGAATCGGAGCTAACAGTAAATTTTGGAGCAATAAATGTACTGGTCACAGGTCATGTATTGTGCACACCATAATTAGTGGCTATAAGTTCAGTGTCCCTTTTCACCAACCATACCACAACAAAACTATAAGGTGTTCACATAACATTGCAAGACGGTGCTATGACCCTTCTTTTTGGACTGCTGTACAGTGAAAACTCGTTTATAACGACACTGTCTCTTCTCCAAGAAATGTGTCAGATAACTGAATATGTCACATAAATGAGTCAAATAGCAAAAAAAATAAACCTTTTCCCAGGAAAATTTGTGTCATTATAATGAATATGTCAGATACATCTGAGCGTTGTTATAATGAGGTTTCTCTGTACTTTGAGCAGTGCATAACAAGTCATTTAGCAGGCCACTCTTGAGTCTTAAGCACAAAATTTCTTTCTATGTTTGAGGTGAAGGTTGGTTCATCTCCAGGGGTAAATCAGTAAATAGTTTTGGAATGTGGGAGCTCTCCCAATTCATGGTGTTTTGCAACCAATCAAGTCAATCAATAAAAATGGGTTTGTCATCAAGTGTATGTTCCTCAAGTAATCTGTTTATCGGTTCAAACTGACAAACAGACCATTTCTCAAATAGGTGCAATTGAAAATGGAGAAATTGCAAATCTTCAGTATGCAAGTACATGTATGTAATGTTTTGGAGGTCCACGGTCAAGTGAGGCAAAAACTGAAGAAATATGTACACATAATATGATTTCCCAATGTTTTGGTTTCTCTATTTTTTTTTTTCAGGGTTACTTCGCAGCAAAATGTTGGAGCCTTTATGCCTGAGACAACATCTGAATGTATCATGTAGACTTAACCAAATAGCTGTATCAGTGCATCTAACTTTGTCGAGGTGTATGCTACAATACCAGGCATATCTCAATTGGAAGTCACTGCACAGATGAAAGGCAACATATGGTTGACAAGATTACACGTTGTTTCCCAAATAGATGTGTATGTGTCCACCATAGGGCACAAAGTTGGCCTTTACATACACGTATATCATCCAACAATAAATTTGAATACCACATGATCCATTTCAGGATAAAAAGTAAGCACTAATCTTGAAGAACACAGAAATTGAAACTTCGCCAATAATTGGGTTTTTCACTACTGCAACAATTCATAAATTTTTACTTTGCTGTATTTCTTTGGCACACTGAGATTATAAGCATTTGTCATTGGGTAAGCAGTTAATGGCCAAGCTGGGCCCACATAATCTGCGAGTAAGAAACTCCATACAACATCTGACACCAGTTTTACGCAGGATTAAAACTGACAACCTGAAAAGCTGTTATAGGGATGTGAGTAATGAATCGTATTGCTGCTTCAAAATTAAAGGTCTTTTACATCCAAATAAGCTCGTAATTCATCATTTTAGTCTCTTTTATTTTAGGAAAGAGCCAATTTTTAGATATCGTAGTGTACTGATGTTTTATTACTGTTTTGTATGCCAGGCTAATCACTATTTTGACGGTTGGCGTTGAGATATGTAATGCTATGGGTATTTTCAGCATCTCTTTAATCAGGATGAGGATGCTCTCAAGAGTTAAATTTAATTTTCATCTTGATTTCATATACTGATACAGATTTTTTTTACTGTGCTACCTACAAATATCTGGCCCTGTGTCATTTCCCTGATTGCCCTCTTTCTGTGAAAATGGCCCACACATGAAAAATGCAAGTCAACATGATTTGCATACATGCACATGCAGTGGCCAGACCAGTTGCTTTCTATTGTGGACAGGAAAATCAATATGGACTTTTAATCTGTGTGCAGTGTCTGAAACCATGAACACTGCAGATTATGTCATACCACCTCCATATACCTGACTGCAGGCCATTGTCAACACAGCTAATGGCTGTTCTGTCTTGACGTTTTTCTCCCACACATTATTTGTCTTGTCTGACACCAGATGGACACTTGTATCTGAGATGCCCTATGCCATATACATTTTATGAATTCGGACTCTTAAAAATGGCAATCCATAAAAAGGAGAAACTTTGGTGAGGCAATACATCACACATACATACATGGCAGATTGCAATTACCATGTTTTCAGTATCAGGTAGCCAGGAAGATCTGTATAAACATGATAAATGAGGCACGCGACAACTAGACTGCCACTTACAAGATTTTGCTGCACCAACACAAACTGGCTATTAAGCATTTAAGCCACATCCTTTCAATGAATATACATCTTGCTTAATTTCTTGGTTTACAAGTTGCCATCTAGACAATGTATAATGGTGGAAAATAAGCTTTACACCTTAGGCCTACTTAAAGCATTTGAGCTATTGGATAAAGAATGGTCTCTTCAATTCACCAATTCACAATTTCTCCATCAGTAATAATGACAATAACAGTTCCATAAATAGTTTACAAAATCTGTTATATATCCTATTCAATAATTTATAACTAGTCTATGATTAAAATTATGTGACAGGACTTTACCATAAACACATGTCTATTTTCATAAAGAAAAATCAATAACATATATTATATTTTGTTTCATAACATTTTGCTTTCTCCAAACAACAGTGAGTTACACATAATCCTTACCTAACACTTCCATATTTGACTGACACAGAGTCCCTTCAAATTGTTTACGTTAACACATATATGCAAACCATGATTATATGCAACACGCACAATTATTGTTGACACTTGCATTAAAATACTTTACTTTTGTTTTTCCGTCCATTTGTATAGCTTCAGCAACACATGGCGGGGGAGCAGGGCTCTACAATTTGCATGTCCACTAGCCCGGGACAAGTCAAATTCCAATAAGGGCACAATAAAATCTCAAAGCACTGGCCCAAGGGGCAACCAGATATTTTGGTTTCCTGAAGGAGATTTGTAACAATGGACAAGCAAGTTCGAAACTAGGGCTAGTAAAACGCTGAAACTACAAGCCCCGAGGACTACAGCAGATAAAAAGAATTGCAGAACACTGAAGGGGGGGGGGGCTCTTAGGCTTAATGTGGTTCAGTGTCAGTGTCATTCAGAGTCACAGCCATAGAAGTCAATCAGATATATATACATGAATGAAACAAAGTCTGATAACACAAACTACCCATTATGTCAGCTAGGCTTATACATAATTCTTTGTCGTTTTCAAAGTTGCTGTTAAATGTCACAAACAAAACTGATGTTACAGTTCAATAAACATTCATATCCTCCCCCACCCCCAATACTATAGGTATTCATTAGGCCCCACTGAATAGTTTTTGATATATATCTCCTGTAATCTGGGGAAGCATCAAAAGTATCCTGGTCACAAATCTGTCCCTAATGGCCAGAAAATTGTAAAAAGTCTTGTGTGAACATGTTGGGTCGGACAAAAAAGTGTGTTCCAACATAAAGTAAATGGACTTACTTTTTTTTTTTTGGCTCTGTACAAGTGTACCATACAGCATGTATAGTTCATGCACATATATTATCAAGAACACAGAACTTATTCCAAGATAGTGGATTATCAAACATTTCAACTATGGCCTCTGCAAGAGTAACAAAAAGCTCATGAGAATCCCTCATATGTTTGATGAATATAATAATACTGTTCCAAATAAAAATTACCTCCTTCCCTGATGAAATTCAGATGACCTTATGCTATCCACAATTGGCATTTCTAAGGCTATTCTTGTCTTGTATCGCTGGACATGACTACAACATTATACCCTTTTTGGCTAATGGCTACAAAATGAAGTTTATGTGTGATGGGCAAAAGCTTCAAAAATCACAAAGTACTGTTTTGATCCAAGATGGAATTGATTACCAAATGCTATATGGTGGAAGTTCAAACCATTTTTAGCCTCTGCATTACAGTGCAAATTGTCATTATCAATAATGCAAGCATGCATACAAAGTACTCATTTTATATGGGTCAAAATTGTCGTCAGCCACTGAGTCAAGGTTAGAAAATTAATTTCAGGTTGGCAAATAAAGGTGTGCATTATGCATAATCCTTTAAGTATAATTTTACAAGCTGTACAGGATTTACCTTGGACCATGTTGCTACAATAAACACATATGTCTTGAATATATGCTATACATTTGAAAAGGCACAACATTTACATTTATTTATCCACTCATTCTGACATACTAGGTGCTCCAGCCCTCCCAGATCATGCAACTAAGCACAGAATCAAGTGCTTTGGGCTAATTCTATCCTTCAGCATGTTCAAGAGTTGTCAGATATCTCATTGATTTACATTACAGACCTGGCATGAGACCAGAGGATATATATATATATCTGACTGTTAATCTGCTGTGCATCATGAAGTTGCCTTAGTTTTACTTTTTCTTTCTGTCTTTTACTTCATGGATTGGCAACCAGTAATTACAGGTTGTGTGGTTAAATAACTATCTAAGTTCTAACTCTAGAATATAGCTGGTTAAATGACCATGCAATTATTTCAATGTTTTGTCAAACAGCTGCTAGTTTTGTACACCAACCAAAATAGAAAGGTATTTTAACTGGTATCTATGGTTTGGGTATTGTCTATCACACTTCCACATGAGTGGCCTGCCAGCTTAGCTTTCAACACCTTGCCAGTTTTGTATGTGATTGTCAATTGTAGCACCACCATGATTTTATTATTTCAAATCTGCTTTCATGTTACCCAGGTTAATTTTGCTTGTGTTACCCAACGCTGGGGCAGAAAAAGTTGCGAGTTAGGTAATGGTGTTCCACATCTAAAGTTATCAACCAATACAACTTTGTTGTTCTTCTACGCATGGCTTAGCATTTCACAGCATCTGATTACAGTGCCAATACTGATACTGCCCTGCCAGTGCTTTACCCGCATTTTTTTCATATACATGCACAAGAATAATAATTTGTTGCGTATATAATAAATTACATGACTAGAATCATTATTTTTCCTGCACATGAGATGCCTAAGCGTGTTGTTGCCCTAAACTGCCCCCAAGGAAAAGTTAACCGGTTGACTGCACACCTCCACAACATGCCACATTGTGAAGTATCCAATATATCATGTTCTACCTGGGTGAAACCATGTGGGAACTATCCAAGCGTTAAACAACTGAAGCATACACATTTACCTGACTTTTCTGTATAAGAGCTGGCAATGACGTTCTTCGGCCTGCACGGTGTGACGAAAATCCATGCGTTGTGGACGAGCTGGACCTCCTCCTTTTTATTACTGGTATTTTCCCATCTTGTGTCATGAAGTTTGTGATAGGTGGCTTGAAGACAGTCTCCATGTATTTGGCTCCTATCACTCCTGCTACTCCACTGGCATAGGCCAAGAATGGCCTCAGTGTCTGCGGAAGGTCCGTCAGAGTTGCACATGATAGAAAACGAACGAAGCTAACAAAAGCAATCACAGTTGTACTGTGAACTGTTTCCAGTGTGGAGAAGACGCTGGCAATACACACTGCAGCCAGCACCCCACAGACCAACAGCGGCCGAGTGATGTATTCGTCTGTGGAGCCAGCATCACTCAACAGGCACTGGCCCAAGAACTCCCCCACAAAACATGAACAAAAGAGTGTATATACGCTTGTGGTGCTCCACGACTTCCTAAAGTAGAGTGCTAGCCAATAAAATGCACATGAAATACTGAAAATTGGCACGACTAGCGCCGAGATACGATGTAGTAGATAACCAAAATTGCAAGATACAAGTTGGTAGAGGAGAACTCCGCAAACTATGACTCCTACTCCGTAGACTATCGCAACTTGTTGCCATGTTAGCTTCACGCTGGATAGACCTAGCCAGCTGAGAATTACGCTGTAGTTACCCTGTTCCAATGGCTTCACAAACACCTGAATGTAACCATTGTTCTCCACTTCCTCTTCTTCTTTTTCCCCGTCGTTTCGGGAGCCCCTTCTGGACCCAGGCCGATGCATAGCCATCTTGTTTTCCGAACCACTTCGACAGCGTAGCATTGTGGGTAATATACAAGCTGGTGTTTGCTCCAATTCCCAAGTAGGCAAAATCACATCTCATTCAAGACAGGAACCACAGGAATGTACATTTTGGACTTGGGGGTTCATGCTGTTGAATAAATTGACTGTTTCCGACGTTTCAGCTTTTAAAGTGTTTGAACAAAAGTGGTAGCTAATAGACTGTATATACTGTTTGCCGTTTTTCATTTTTTAAAACATTTTTCTGATGATTTACGTTCTATTTCCTATTAAAGTAGTTCAATCACTCCATTTTGCTACAGAGCCTACATTTATATGTATCCCTATCTGTCTATGTATCTATCTATCTATCTATCTATCTATCTATCTATCTATCTATCTATCTATCTATCTATCTATCTATCTATCTATCTATCTATCTATCTATCTATCTATCTGCCTGCCTGTCTGTCTGTCTGTCTGTCTGTTTCTTTTTCCCTGTCTCTTGTCGTAGCTGTTTTTTTTTTAGATGTTTGGGGTGTTTTTTTTAGCATTTAACATCAGCGCTTTGTTTTGATTTTTTTTGTTTAGTTGTTGTTGTTTTTGTTTTTGTTTGTTTGTTTGTTTGTTTTGTTTTTTGTTTGTTTTTTGTTTTTTTGTTTTGTTTTTTTTTTTTTTTGTTTTTTTGGGGGGGGTCTTCTTTTTTGTGTTTTGTTTTTGTTTGTTTTTTTTGCGATGACTGTCTCTCCTGAAAATGCGTTGCCAGGAGTACATGATTACATTCCAACAGCGGAATACTCTTTGAGCAGAGCATGTATTACCTCGGGTCAGAGAGAGTACTTTTTTAAGTTAAATTTTGTTACGTTTTCTTGATTTATTAGGTGTCACTGACATTGAAAAAATCTTGAGATTCAGATTAAGATCAGTTTTATTTGACATAAGAAAAATAAAGAAATAAATATCAATAGCAGAGGATAATAACATAAAGGAATACAAGTGAAAACCTGGCTGGACGACCCCAGTATAAGGTTTTATAACCCGCTATCTGAATCCTTCATTTTTCTTTTTTTTCAGGTCCAGTAGATCACCTCTGTACGTAACATTGTATCTCAAAGAAAGATTCACATATGACTTAGTTGACACAAACCAACTTACAAGGTATGCTAACGGGCAGGTTGAAGAATAGGGAACGCATATGCAAGGGTTAACGTACAGCTGGCTGTCAGTTTGTTACAAATTTCTACTCCCATGTTAACTTCATCACCCACCCGCAGAGTATAATTCTACTTTACCACTCCGTTACCCTTGTTTTCTTGTACATTTGTTTCTGAAAATACATATCAAGCATGTTTTTATTCTAGCATAGTAAGAACTCTATCCGTGGCAAGTCCAATATTTCCAAACATGACTCGCATTTCTTATCCAGGATCCAAAATAAATAAAAATCTCAAATCTTTTCGTTACCACATCCATGCTAAGGACGGGTAACGGAGTTGAGATTTGGTTTGATGATAGGCCTCTGACACAGATGTGTGTTGTGCAGTGTTATCAACATTAGAACTAGATGCAATAAATCAACATATTTTGTTAAATGTGACATTAAGCAAAGAGAATGTCGTTTTGTGCCTTTATGTTCGTCTTATTTGTCAAGTAAAATCTTAGGGACCCTCGCCTTGTTTCACTCTAAACCGGACTTTTGTCCCAGAGTCCCCATTCATCACAACTTTCGTGCTTCCTTCTCTTCAAGTATGATGAGCACTATCAAGCAGTGGCGGAGTCTTCCAATGCATGTGCCGTTCAGCTTTCTCATGCCTTCTGTTTGCTGTCCTCCTTAATTTTATAACAACCATTCCCTGTGCTATTCCGTATCTCAAATAATCACCGCGTAGACTATTATTCCTTGAATCTCTGTCACCAACGGAGTTCACTGTCATGGCCCTAAAAAGGTCCCTGTTCCGCCAGATTGGGTTGGGGATTGAATTTGACATGTTATCGGGATGAACTTTTTTATTGCTTGGTTAATGTATTACTCTTAAAGTCCTACCAAAGGTCCTGCACACAATTTTTTTTTCACCCTACACTCCAGTGCCATTGTCTCATATATTCTCATTGTCTCTTCTCCCATGATCATGGTATTTCCTATTCTTATTTATTTGTTTTGCTTTGTACGCAATACTGAATAAACCTTCCCAATTTGTTGTTGGATGGTTTAAAACTGTACAAAAGACATCATGCCATTCGTTTTTGAAAGCTTAAAAACTCCACTGGTTTGAAGTTTCAAGGTCCGAAGGTCTACTATAGTCCAGAGGTCTGTCGGTCCGAACACACACACACACACACACACACACACACACACACACACACACACACACACACACACACACACACACACACGGAGTTTTTAAATTACCACCGGATATGTGTGAATGACATTGTTAAATGCAAGTTTGACGTTCTGTTGACAAAATCAGCAGCACTTGAAGCGGGATACTTGGAAGGACCATGTTGATTTTACCCAGCAACAGGGACTCAATAAAAACTTAAGCGGAGGAGTTTGAGAATATAAAATCAAATGGGTCCTACGTGGGTACGATCAAGTCTTGTCTTATCCCACTACATTTAGTTAGCCATAAAGGAAGAAAAGACAGTAAATGTATATGAAACTGATATATGAATGAACATTAGACCTATTGGCCTACTTGCTTCTGGGTGCCAACCTAGACATACTGTTTTCTCAAAATTCTTTCTTTCTTTCTTTCTTTCTTTCTTTCTTTCTTTCTTTCTTTTCTTTCTCCTCCTCCTCCTCCTCCTCCTCCTCCTCCTCCTCCTCCTCCTCCTCCTCCTCCTCCTCCTCCCCCTCCCCCTCCCCCTCCCCCTCCCCCTCCCCCTCCCCCTCCCCCTCCTCCTCCTCCTCCTCCTCCTCCTCCTCCTCCTCCTCCTCCTCCTCCTCCTCCTTCTTCTTCTTCTTCTTCTTCTTCTTCTTCTTCTTCTTCTTCTTCTTCTTCTTCTTCTTCTTCTTCTTCTTCTTCTTCTTCTTCTTCTTCACCTTCTTCCCGCCACACAATTCACCGTCCAAGCCACAATGTTTAAACTTGGCATGGTAGCAGAGCTAGTAGGGAAGTTGACTCTCTGATTTGGAATAATTGACATGTTTAAATGATGCAAATTAGGACCTTTCTAAATTTTAAAAGCTCCATATCTTCCAAACTATTGCAGATACACACAAAATTTTAATGGGCACATGTAGGTTTGAGTTACCTGCCAATATAATGGATAGTAAATGAAAGGTGTAGAATTTCAACTTTTGCTAACAAGGGGTATTTAAAAATTTAAAAGTTGAATATCTCCAAAACTACTATAGAAAGAGATGCCATTCCAACTACAATCTATAGGTTTGTGGCAAAGCCGCATCCAATGAACCATGAACCAAAGTTATAGGATTTTAATTTATGCAAATTATGGGTGAATATGCAAAATTTAAATCTTGAATACCTTCAAAAGTATTGTAGATAGAGATGGCATTCCAACTTCAATTTATGGGTTTATGACATAGCTGCATCCAATGAACCATGATCAAATATTGTACAATTTTAATTTATGCAAATAAGATGAATACAAGAAATTTAAATTTTGAATAACTTCAAAACTGTCATACATAGAGGTGCCATTCCAACTTTAATTTGTAGTTATGTGACATAGCCGCATCCAGTGAACCATAAAGCAAAGTTGTAGACTTCCAATTTATGCAAATTAGGCAAATGCACAAAATTAAAGGCTTAATTAGCTTCAAAACTATTACGGATATGTGTCATTCAAACTTCACTTTTTAAGTTTGTGACACGGCCACATCAAATGAATCAAGAACCAAAGTTGTAGCATTTTAATTTATGCAAATTAGCGTAATACAGAAAATTTAGATTATGTTGAACAATGGCAAAGTGTAGCATTTCAAATTGTTCTCATTTTGAAGGCACCCAGTCAGATTTGCCGTGAAGCAAATCTTCTTTTGTAGTTTCACTTTATGGCTGCCGTCATATGACCATGAAAATAGATCAAGCTCGACATATCGATCGACACGTGCAATTCATTGGAAGTTTGTATGACGTACACCCATCTTATGGACATATATACCCGCTGGCATAATCAGTACGTATGGTTGAGTAGCCAAAATCCAAAGGTTAGCCTAGACTTGCGTCAACGTTTATTTCTAGCGTCAAACAAATAATAGGTTCTTGGCAATAGATCTGTTTTGGTATAGCTTAAGAAATTTAAGAAAGAAATTTCCATAAGCCCTAAAAATACTTCTTAAAAATACTTGAAACAACAGTATTTTCACTCAGTCTGACTAATTTTGTTACCTAAAATTAGTCACGTATTTTAGGACACATTTTCCCGAGCATCTATTTTCCGAATGTACTAAAATAAAAATTTCCAGGTTCTTATTTTTTTTTTTCAAATCGCTGATCTCAAAGACAAAAACACGATATATTAAGTACCAATAGGTCACTTAGCCCGTGTGTTTTAATCTGGATTTTATTAGTTTTTTTTCTTTAAATCAATGTCAACAAATAAAACAGAAACAGTACACACTTAATTCAGTTTAATTTCTTTATTAAAATTAAAATGGGCCCTGCCAATTATAAGCAAAGTACTAACGATGGGAAACAGCCTTTTCGTGGAAGTTGTGGTCACGTCTTCGCCGGACTTCGAAACATCTAACGGTTTTATTTCACCGAACTTCACTCCTGGTGGAAAATAAAACCGTGGGGAAATTGTATTTCTACGCTGAGACAAGGAATACTGACGCACCTTATTTTATAACAAAATGCCGCATTATTACAACGTATTACAAAATACCGCGGTTATTGCATGGTTATTACATATTCAGGCATTACGGAACGTTGCATTGCAATCAATTACAAAGGAACGCGTTATTATAAGACAAGTAAGCCAAGTACCTATAGCCTTGACAGGGTCTGTCTGAGGAAACCGTTATCCAATTGACAGATACATGTTAAAATGACACCACAAGCCACGCCAATCAAAATGTCTTTATTACATGCTTATCATGGAACAAATATACTGGGTCATCACAGATACTCAAATAAAAGTTGAATAGATTCCACGAACATGACGAAACAAAGCAATTATCAAATTTAAATTAGGCCCTCCGTGCGTACGTCCAATAAGTCCGCCAGCACACGGAAGCCAAGTGCCGTGGCTGCATGTTGATTGCACCGTTTTAAGACACAGAAAGTTTTCCTTTTTTCATTTTTTTTGCTCGAAAATATCCCTGTATAGTTCGTAGCCTTGAGAAGTTGTCTCCATTAATTTTCCCTTTAAAATTGCGATGCTTTGCGTGTGATACATTTTGGGCGAAAATTTCAACTGGATAGTCCCATGCCAGATATATTTTCATGAGGTTTCTTGCGTGCCCTGAAGCACTCAGGGAAGTTTCGTCCTCTCAACCCCCCCCCCCCCCCCCATCCCCCAAGGCTTGGAGAGGTTTCACTAAATAATAATAATAATTTCAAAAAATCGCGGCAGTAGAACATTTTAGAGGAAATAGTATTCAATCCCCTGTGTATATTCGTCCCTGAGCCAACCTGGGACCCTGGACTGTTAGGCTGGAACCCTGGCACCAACAGGCCACCATCTACACACAAGAATGGCATGGGATTCATGTGAGCAAGCAAACAGATTTTTTGATAAGGATGTTAGTTTTATATTTTTCTCATATAATCAATTAATGATTTTTTTTACTTGATTAATGTGGACCTTTAATAACTGTAGAGAACAGAATTATTGTCCTGTTTGCGTGAAGCAACAATTGAAATAAACCCTTCCGCTAAATGATGTCTGCCCGGAATATGAAAAAAGAAGAAGAAGAAGAAGAAGAAGAAGAAGAAGAAGAAGAAGAAGAAGAAGAAGAAGAAGAAGAAGAAGAAGAAGAAGAAGAAGAAGAAGAAGAAGAAGAAGAAAAAACTAACGCAAATTATAAGCTCCTCGCGTCCGATGTGGGACCAATATGTTCTTACTCGTAGTTATCGGATTGTTTTGTGTGTCTGTGTGTGTGTGCATGTACTATATTGAATTGTTGAAATGAACGTATGAAATCTGCTTTTGTACCATGAGTACGACAAATAAAAATCTGGGGGGTCTGGGGGCCGCCAAGGCCCTCCGTGGGATGGAGCCCCCCCCCCTTTCATGGAGCGAAGGGGGGGGGGGCTCCTGGGTTTTCAGAAATAGTATACCCCGGTAGGTAAAAAAATGATTTCCCAGGCAGTAAAATTATACATTTAGGGCATATGTAAAGCTTACTCTCACCTTTCACACCGCACCTTATTTTTTTAGCCGGCGGGGGTGTGGTGGAGTGTGTGTGTGGGGGTGTGGAGGTATGGCCCCCTTGTACCCCCCTAAATCCGCCCTTGTGATATATTTTAATTCGTAGCATTCAGTGAAAGATGAATACTGAATAATACCTTGGTTAATTTCTTTCATTTTACAACTGAGTCAGTGTCGCAAGTATGTATGTATGTATGTATGTATGTATGTATGTATGTATGTATGTATGTATGTATGTGCGTGCGTGTGTGTGTGTGTGTGTGTGTGTGCGTGTGTGTGTGTATGGATGGATGGATGGATGGGTGGGTGGGTGGGTGGTTGTATGGATGTATGTAGGCCTATGCAAATGACTAAAACCGGGAGTAGAAACATACTGACACATCAATATGGAATATTAAAAACTGAATAGATGAAACACAGGAGAGAGATCATATTGATCACAAAAAGCATATGTAGCCCACATGAACAATAAGAAGTCTGCATGTATGGATGTACCTTCGAGACCAATGAACCTTTGGACTTGTAGACTTTCAGACCAATGAATATAAAACAAAAGGACCTTTGGACCGATGGATTGCAGACCAATAGACCTTTGGACCAGCACACCTTGAAACCATTGTATTTCAGTCCAGTGGATCTTTGGGATTATTAGCATAATGGCCTCTGACAATCAACATGGTAACGCATTTATTTGGGCCTACACCTTTATGTAGACTGCATCACTGTTTCACATATCGCTTCGAATTTCTTACAATTTATCAAACAGCAGGACTTTCTGAATATGCCAGAGGCGGTCCCGACACCGCAACATATACATGTTAAAGGACAACCGTATCGCGCAAGGAGGCAACCCAGCGGGATGATTTCTTTGCAGCAAACTTCTCTGCCTATAATAAAAAGATAACTCTAGGCGCGTGTTTGAGTTGCACCTTTATTATAATTTTAAAGGTATTCAATATCTTATGTGCAAATTAAAGATACATGCACATATCTATGGAAAATGTACATATCACTGTTTGTATTGCATTTGTGTCTTTTTGTCCAGAACCACTTCCTGGTAACCATTACCCCATTCCGCTGTCCAACTCTGTATTTTCCATAAGCTAACCTATCACTGTCTAACCTACATACATATGGAAGTACTATTGTCCATATTGCACACGTACTTCTGTAGAATGTTGACATAGGCTGTATTAGCCCGAATATATTCAGGGGTCTTCAGTGGGTAACTACTCAGAATATGTTTTGGAGCCTAAACCCGTACATGTCTCTCTGAGTAGCGACTCCTTGTCTGGGCTAAATATTCAGCAAAGGCAACCCACACAATAATAAATACCTATGAGCGTGGCAAATGAGGAATTAGCTAAATTAGTGAAGTTTTGCTTATATGCAGAGCTTCAGTGTGGATAAAGAATACCTGTCAAACCAAACATACTTACTAAATATGTATTTACAAGTTCAGATAAGAACATTTTGACTTTCCTCTGAACCAGCATGTACTCTTCCTAGCTGGATAGCTTACTTTAGTTAAACCACCTGCCAGTGTATAACTGAAGTAGAAAGAAACTAGGGCATTCTATTCAGTCCCAGTGATTGTAAAATAAACAGTTGCAGCTGGACTACCTGTACAAATCGAGGGAAACCCTAACAATTACTGCAAAAATGGACACCCAGCAGCAGAAATGTAAAACAAACCCCATGATGACACCTACTCCTCACTTTGAAAGTTTCTAAATCATAAAACCTTATTTCGCTGCCAACCCTGAGTTAATGTTGCAACACAATGGGTCAAGTTTTTAAAATTTGAGTGAATATTGTCAAATTTGAGTAATGTTATGACATTGAGTAAATGTGCACTTAGGCATGTCAGAAAAGAATAAAAGTCATTAGCATTTAGGTAAAAAAAAGTCATAAAAACGCAATTTTTCTTAACCAGATTTTAAGCACAATTAAGTAAACTTGTAACTGTCGTGGTAAGCTGCTTGCCACCGATGGCCCCTGTGGATTTAACGACAGAAAACAAGTATGTAAGCCTGTAAAATTTCTGAAAAGTGAATATTGAAATAAAATAATGCCAAAAAATAAAATTAAGTAGCGAAACAGGCAAGTGTAAAATCTTCAAAATTATTGCAATCAAACTTTCTAACAATCCCTAGATATTAACAGCAAAATATGCAGGGCATGTCAGAAAAAGAATGGAAGTCACTAGCTTTAAAGTCAAGAAAATGTAATCAAAATATAATTTTTAATAACCGGATATCAATACAATTAGGGAAGCGTATAACTGTCGGAGAGAGCTGCTTTCGACCGATAGCCCCTGGGGTTTTACCTTACAGAAAACACCCTTAAAATGTCTGAAATCTGAATAAAAATTAAGTAGCAAAACAGGCAAGTCTAAAATCTCTAAAAACACCAACGCCAAACTTTGTAACAATCTCTGGATATTTACAGAAAAAATTGTAGAAATATTTGATCACAAGTACATCTTTGAACCTACTGGTTCTAGATGCAAAGTCCCGAAATTTAGAACAAATACGACCAAATCTCAAAGTTTGTGACAGAAATGTATTATATCCAATAGTTTCCGAAATATTACAGTCAAGGAAATGATAGTTATATACTTCAAATTAAACTCATCAATTTTGTGATAGAATTTAATGCAAACCCTGCCATTAGTGACCCGAAGATCCAAGTTCAGAAACACATCTCTGAAACCATCTGAATTGTTACCTTCCAAAGGAATATCTTTAGGATACATTTTTTAAGCAATTTCACTAAAACTTTGTACATTTACACAAGCAATGTCACCACTATATCTTACGTTATTTGATAATTTTGTATCCATTCGAAAGTCCTTTTTCATGAGTTTATCCATATATTTAAATTCGAGCCAGGTTAAATATAAAGCAGCAAGTAATGGACAACAGTTGCTACCCACTGGAATTCCTTTTATTTGTTGAAAAACCAATGGTCCGCATTGAACAAAAGTATCATCTAAAAGAAATTTTATAGCATCTATCAAAGTTTCAACAGTGTAAGATTTAACGTTACTTTTTGAATATTTATTGTGTGACCAATATGCTCTCTTTGTATATGAATTAGTATTTATTTATGGTTTACCATTATGTTTGAACATATTGCTTATTAATTCTGAACGAGAACTTTTGACCTCATCTATGGATAGATTTGTGTACAGTGTAGAAAAATCAAAACATTTGATATTTAACTCGGAAGAATTGCTTATACTCCAAAATAAGTTTCGACTGTGTAAGATTTAATGTTACTTTTTGAGTATTTATTATGCGACCAATATGCTTTCTTTGAATATGAATTAATAATTATGTATGGTTTACTATTATGTTTATGCATTTTGCTGATTAATTATGAAAGAAAAAAGTTTTGACTTTATCCATGGATAGATTTGTGTACAGTGTGGAAAAAGCAAAACATTTGATATTTTTTGCTTTTAAATCTTTGATCTTCGATACAATCTCGGGAGAATTGCTAACGTTGCCAAAGCAATTGATTTCACAGTTTCTAGAAATTGCATTACAGAATTTATAGAATCAACTGCAGTCGATCACAGTGTTACTTCATTTGAAAGTTGTTTCGTTGTATACATTCTGAAGCACCATCAAAGAATTTAGATTTAAAAGGGGTTTTAGTTAATTTGAGTATCCAGAACAAAAGTGGAATAGAGTAGTCCTCTTCAGAAATTTTGATATTAAAATTCCTGTTCATCTCATCTTTATCTGTATCTATCAAATTATAAATGGATTGTTTGTGTAATTTATATACGTCATTTTCTCTTTTATCTGAAACATTGCTTATGCCAAGGTCATTTTTCAAAATATCCAGATATTAATTTTTGCAGATGATCCCAAAATGTTACGTGCCTGATCAATGTCAGTGATTAAAAATCCTTCTTGTAGGTCTTGGACTGCTGTTGAACTTGAGGCTGCTTTTAATTTACCATATTGAAATTACTAATGTGGGATTTGTAACGATAAATTCTACTTCTAAATACTCATTCAAGTTTGATAACCATCCTTCATATTTATGAAATTCTATTTTTTCTTTATTTGCCCATTTTATCCTGTAGATATCAAATGCATTACATGTATCCTGAAAAATACTGCCCATGCTCAACTTAGGACATATCCGAAATTTTGTACCTTTTTTCATCAATTCTTTTAAAATTGGATTTTATATTATATTCAAATTAGCGGTAAATACATGTTTGTGGCATATATCAAACAAAATTGGAATATCTATTATAAGACATACAGTCACAATTTTGATTAGTTGCGATGTACTCTAGCGTAATTGAAGCGAGAAATTTTCTTGTAAATCATGATATTTTGCCCAATATTATTTCCGTATTTGTAGGAAATTATGAAAGGGGGGGGGGCCGCAGGTGTCCTTTCCTTTGCATTTCTTGGGAATCATGTTGTGAACAAATTTCAATTTGAAAAGGGGCTGAATGTTCAGAGAATCAATGATTTTGTGTTTGAAAGGAATGCTGCAAAACATTTGATCCAATTTTTTTCTTATTAGAATCTGGTTTCCGAATACTTGTTGTGTAAGCATACACAATTTCACAAAAAAATTGCGGAAATGTGTGTTCAGAGTAAGTAAGACCCATATATTTATTGATTCTGATTATATCTGGAAATGATAGTGATTTAAGAGCTATAAGTAATTGATCAATGCCATTAGAGAAAGCCTGTAGTTAAATTTGAACAAGGTTTTTTGTATCCACGTTCCTAAATTGCTTGTTTTGTCGTGATTTTCTTTGTCCTTGACTTCTTTGAAAACCGGCCTGATTATTATGAAAAGGTGTGTGACTGCTGTTAATAGTTGCAAAGTCCCGAATTCCTGACATCACCAAACCCTAAAATTCTGTCATTGGTCCAAAGGGAAAATCTGAATTAAGTGTTTTTATCCAAAATTATTCCATTTGTAATAATTTTCTTGTGTTAACATAACTAAATTTGTCTAACAAATTTGGCTCTATATAACCAATAATGTGTATCCGGCAATCCAAATGCCAATGTTCCTCAGAATTGAAGACAATACGTTTTTTGTGGAAGTGTTTCTTCTTTTTTCTATGCTTCAATCTTGGTACAATCAGTATTTATATTCCTTGCATTTTTTTTTCGATTCCACAAACTGTATTTATTGGTTCTATTTTGAAAATTATGGTAATTCTGTTAGTTTCATTGAACGCTTCGACATTTATGTATTACAAGTTATTGTGTATAGTTAACGTACTGTTATTATATTGATGATCATGTGCTCGGAGTTAACGTTGGCACTTAGGATGAATATGATGCTTTGTCTCTCTTCTTACACGCTAAGATTGACAGCTTATTACTCGGTTTACCCTTTGTGTGATTACCCAATTTTCTCTTGCTTGTTCACAACTTTAAGAAGGGAAGCTTTGCTTCCAAACCGATCTGTTCCACTGGTATGCCTCATTGGTAATATGATCAGATACCACATGCTTGCTAAGTTTATTATGTATTTGAACTTTCGAGGCAAACAGAGAGGACCATTTTCCTTAATAACTATTTTACATAGACCCCAGTTTAATACCGAATACCAGTATATATTCAAATTAAGCCCCCCTGTATTAGCCGGCGATGTCCATACAAACCCTGGTCTGGAGCAGTATATGTGCGATTCTTTTTTGCCATTCTAACACACGTAGTCTCTCAAGAGATAAAGTGAGGTACATTTAATCGGATCTGGTGACAGAATGCGCCATAATTTCTTTATCAGGAACATTCCTCTCTCCTAATTCTTCTGCCGGAAATTTCGTTTTACCCGATTATCACGACATCATTGGAAGATATCGCCCTGGTGTTATGGGGGCAGGAGTTACCCTCTATGTTTACTTAACACTTACATGTGTCTCGACGTGCGGATTTAGAGGTGCCTGATCTTGAGCTTCTGTGGTACGAGGTTAGAATTAACAAAAACAAATTCTTATTTGGTGTCATCTATAGGCAGCCCAACTGCCCGGTTTCCCTCTGGAATAAACTTCAGGATAGTGTTGACTTAACGAAAAACAAAAATAAAAATCCATAATGGTATTTTGACTGGAGATCTGAACTTCGATTTCAATGGTCAAGCTGGTATTAAGCTTCAACAATTTGCACGTTCTAATCTATTAACTTTACATATTAATGAACCCACTCGTATTACTGAACACTCGGCCACATGTCTAGATCAAATATTGTCGAACACACCTAATCACCTGCAGGAAATTCGTATGCTGCCTCCAATTTCAATCTGCGATCATAGTATCATGGGAGCTAATTTACATTTGCGACGGAAAAAAGATCAATCATTCAAACATCATATATGGAATTACGGTAGAGCTGACTTGGGCGATTTTAGAACCTCTTTTAGTGGTGTAGACTGGAATTCGTGTTTTCTTGCAGAAGATGTTGACGTGTGCTGTAATTCTTGGTCTGCATTATTTATGGAAACAGCCGCTCAGTGTATTCTTGACAAGGATATTGACATCAGACCTTCTGACTTGCCTGGTTTAATATCCAACTTTGTTGTCTTAAATGCAAATTCAAAAAGGAAATACAACAAGGCTAAGTTTAGGTTTTGAAATCAATGTATGGACGTCCTTTCGCCATGTGGGCAGTGAGTACCGGCAGAAGCTTATACTACAGCCGAGGAGGAGTATAATGGAACAATTATGCTCATCAAAATAAAAGTTGGTGACGCACTGTCAAATATTAGAAATAAAAATCAGTCCATAACTATCCCTTCCGTGTTACATAATGGTAATTACATTTCTGACAGCTTGTCCCAAAACTGAATTTTTCTGTACTTTCTTTTCACAACAATGCAAAGGTGACTGTACCATACCTTTCCTGAATTCACAGACCCTCCAGTTTCTATTTTTGATTCTCTAAGTATTTCTGAAACTGAAGTCCTCTATACATGGTGATGTACAGAGACAGGTAAGGAGTATGTATATTAGGGCAAAATGCTGGTGAGAAAATTTGGTAGATGCAGTCAAGAAGTGAAAGTACAATTGTTTACACATACCTTAGGAATGCATACTGTAGTCAGCTGTGGACTAATGTTAGTTCTTCGCAAACGCAGAAATTAAAAGTAGCGTATAATTATTCTTTTAGAATATTATCTGGTCTAACACGCATTTGTAACATCAGTAACATGTTTGTTCACCATGGTATTCCTACCTTTGGCGAATTTATTAGGAGGTAAATCTACAGCTTCTGGAGAAGGATGGAGTACAGTAATAGCCTGCTAGTTCAAAGCATTGCTGGTAACTGGCCCACCTGCAAATATTGACAAAGTTCATGCCAAGCGCTGTAATGGTGCCAGGGTGTGCTGTGTTATGACCTAGATACTTACTTTTTATAGTTGTTTTGACCATGTCAACCCTGTCATTTTTTTTCTTTTAGCCTGGCATTGCCTGGTGGGTCATGCTGTGTCTGCCATTGGCAGCTGGAGCATGCCCTGTCAGTCAGTGAGAAGGCTCAGATCTAGCTCATTAATGGTAATGTCAATGTTGAAAAGGTTAAATAAATAAATGATTGTTCTGGTCTTGTTTTGTCAAAGTGCCAAGACCATATCATGGTATTTCATCCCATAAACATTATATTATTTCATATGTCATTTTATCTAATGTATTTATTCTATTGTAAATATGGACCTGTGTCCAGATAAAACTATCGTATCGTATCGTGTCGACACTCTCGTAAGCCGGGATATAACTAAGGCTTCTGAGATTGTAAGCGCTAAACTTCTCAAAGAAGCTGCACCTGCCATCTCCTTCTCTTTCAGTGAACTATTTAATCTTTCGCTGGTTCAAATCAAATGTTCACCGCTTCATATAAAGGACCTGAAAAAAAAAACCATAATAATTGTAAGCATATATCATTGCCTAATTGTACCGGTAAAGTGTTTGAAAAAATAGTATTTAAACATGTTTTCCATCCCTGACAATCTCCTTATACCTGCTCACCAGTCCGATTTTGTTCCAGGTAACTCAACCACATGCATATATCAATTACTCCTATATTAAAAAAAAACCCGCTTGATTAGAAAAAAACAAAAAAAAAAACAAAATACCCACCAAACCCAAACCCCTCACAAAAAACAAAAAGAAAAACAAAACAAAACAAAAAACAAGAAAAAAACAAAACAAAACAAAACAAAACAAAAAAAAACAAAACAAAAAACAAAACGAAACAAAACAAAACAAAAAAAAAACAAAAAAAAAACAAAACAAAACAAAAAAAAAAAAAAAAACAAAAAAAAAAAAAACAAAAAAAAAAACAAACAAAAACAAAACAAAACACCCCCTCCCCCTCCAAAAAAACCCCCCCGTATCGTTTTCCCCGATATAAGCAAGGTTTTTGATAAAGTTAGGGCCTTGGGCCTCTCATATAAATAAAAGAGTGCTGGCACTACAGGTTATATTCACGAATGGTTTATGATTACCTCCATGATCGCTATCAACGTGTGGTTATTCAGGGCCAGATCTACAGCGTGGGGAAAATGTCCCGTGGCATACCGCAAGGCTCCGTACTTGTACCTCTAATGTTTTTAATTTATAGAAAATAATATGGTTTACCTTGACGGATCCAATATTAGGTCACTTGCAGATGATACTTCTTTTTATGTAAATATCGAAAATCCTATACAAGCAGCTGAAATTATCAACTGCTATCAAAATAGATTAATGGTTTATAATTCGGTTGTAACATTCACTCCAATAAAAACGAATTCTTTGCTCATTTCGAGGAAATTAATCCAGCTTATCACTCTCCTATCTTCATTTCCAAGAATATATATTGCAAGACGTTACCGTACGCTTACACATTGGACCACAGGGACAACCAGCAGAATGGTTGTCCTCATGTTTTGGTAGGTAGAACCCCACAGGAACTGACCACAGAAGTCACTATTGTCTGCAGAAAATACTGATTAGGGTTAGAAGGGAGAAAACAAAACGGGGCACCCAACATGCTGCTTTCCTGCTTTAAACACCTTCTGTTACCCCGACACAGATTATCTATATACCGATGGTAACCTAATTGCCCCTCTGCTTGTGTGTCGTCCAAGTCGTTTCATCTCTTGCATGTACATCTGTGTCTTGTATGGTCTTGTACCCTTTGTCCTTTGTCACAAGAGGGATTTGTATAGGGCTACGCCCTTTTTACCGATTGTTTAAATTATTATTGGTTGAATTTATTGTACATAATCGTGAAGAAACTTCCAAAAAATATGTTTAGACCAAACCAAACGTCTGGAGCGTGCGCTTTAGAGCGATTAAGTTTCATCTACATTTGAAAATGACGTTTTTGCCCCTCGTTGCTTTCATGAATTACACAATCTTAGATGAATAAATAATGTGATATGTTAAATTATGCAAAGAATTGGTCAGACAGAGATGGTACACCTCTATCTATGCAAACGCAGCAGTGCTAGTTTTGTACCTGCTCATGTTTTGACCACAGAACGGCCGGATCTTGAACCAATATCCTTAGGCAGCTTTCGCCTGGCCGAAAATGGAAAACGCACCTATCCAGTTGGCAACATCTCCACATTTCACAGCAAAAGTAAACCAAAGTCAGAACACATCTCATAGGAAACTTGTTAAAAATGAAGACAGTTTGATTCAAGGATTATGCAAGTCAGATCAGCAGAACAAAAGTTATGACAGTTCAGAGTGTCACATATATTGTAAAAAGGTCCGGCCTGGAGGTTGCCATCTTTATAGCAGTGAGGACATAGCAACCGCTCAACGCTGGTTTTAATATTTTAACAAATGCACTTATACGATAACTTTATTTGACATAACAACATAACACAATTGTAATAGTAAATATCCAACACCGCGTACAGTAAAACAAAAACTAAACAAGACAAAAAACAAAAACAAAACAAAAAAAACAAAAAAACCCCCAAAACCCCGCAAAAACCCCCACCCCCCAAAAAAAATTTAAAGAGTGAAATTTAGAAGTAAATTGGAATATTGATAATTAGCATATGACGACACGATGTCATCACTGTTGCATTATGGGATTGATATTTAGCGAAAGTGCCTGACCCCTGTGTTCAGCAAAGTGTAAGAACAGTGTGTTTCATTTTATCATAACATCTGTTCTACTGCTCCATTTTGTATTTTAAATATTTACCTCATAATAATCCTATTCTCTGTGGGCTTTCTTACAAATTCAGTTGCTTGTCAGGTTCACTGCGGCTTTAGAAAGGTGAATGCCATAAACAACACGGTTGACCTCATACGGGTCAGCACCAGCAGAGATTACTGTATACGGCATTATCCCAGAATTGGACAAAGTCCACCAGCACCAAGGAAATACAGGGAAACATAATTATATTTTGACCACAGAACGGCTGGATATATCTCAAGCGGAGTCACACTTGTCTGGTAAATGAGATGACAAAATTCGCACGCGTATGTGAAAAAGATTTACACATAATGTAAAATAGTTTTACACATACGTACAGCTGTTTCACATATGTGTAAAAGATTTTCACAAACGGGTAGATTTTTATCACATGTGAAAAATATTTTCAAATATGTACAATGGTATCTTTATTTCACATATGTGTACATCTATTTCACACATATGTAAAAGAATTTCACATAAGTGTCAATCTTCACATATATAAAGTAAATGAATTTTTCATCTTTGTGAAAACGATTTTCACATATGTAAAATAGTTTTTCGCATATGTGAAAAATATTCTCCCATATGTATAATTATGTAATAAATGCTAAAGTGGTTTGCCATAAACACCCACAGACCACATGTGTCCCTATTCTTGCAAACTGTTGATATGTATTGTTACATTGGCAATTCACATGGGAGCGGACTACATACATATTGCCTGCTTGGTGGGAAAGACGAAAGTCTTTTGCGATGTTTTCTTGCAAAATCAACTGATGCAGTCATTTTGTTTAGTCTAAAATCTGCGCACATTTGTCGTGAATGCCTTGTTACACAGGACCACCCAACAAAGGCAAACTCTTGACCTGTTTTAGTTATTACTTTGTAATCTTTTAGGGCAGAAGAGAATGAGTAACAACTTGAAGATCTGAAGAGGGCAAGTGCTTGTTGCTTGTAAGCTCAGATACTGCACAATGCCAACCCCACGAAGAACTATCAACAAGTTGTTCCCATGAGATCAGGTTCACCTCAAAGCACAGGGTGCAAGCCAGTGACTTTCTGCTACAAATACAGTGCATCACCAGCCAAGAATAAACAACTTCCTTTCAGCTGACAGAACACATGCTTCTTTTAGTTTGCAATAAACAGCAATGTTGGAAATACTATACATTTACGGTGCTACCCCTTACAAATACGGATCTGTCCCATGTTCTATTGCAGCTGTCAAACCTATCCCATCATATGCCCTCGGAGGCTGATGGCACAAATATTTTGGTTGCAAGGACTTTATAACGAGTCTTTTCTTTCTTTTAACGAACTTATATTCTCGTTATAACAAGTTTTTTTTTGTCGTAAAGGCAAGTTCGGTACTACCAAAAAAGTTAATTTGCATGTAGCTATTGTTACCGTCTGCATTTTGCATAAAATGAATCATCTATTTGAATCTGTAATATAATATTGCGTTATGGTATTTATCAAGAGCTATAAAATTCTTTAAATTCTCTTTCATTGTTGTGTTGTTGGAGCATATAGTTGTCTTGTAGCGATCATAGGACTTGAAGAGCGAAATCTCATTTTTTGACGAAGTGGATCGCAATGGTGCATGCACTAACAAGAGGCAACAAGCTCCAGGGCTAGACAGACAATATTTTACCAACAATGATGACAACTGTTCGGGGGTTTTTTGCACACGGGAAGATGGAATGGCAGATGGTTAGGCAGACTCCTTGCATCCAAAAGATGCTCCACTAACTTCTGTGCAGCGTCTAGTTTCAGACGTGTCTCAGGAAAACAGTCCTGGTAGCAAGAAATAAGCGTTATGTTTATGGTAAATGAACTGAATTATTATTGTGGATAATATAATGAAAAATGTGTGTTGTTGGATGATCGAACAAATGTGAGGTTCATAGCTCAAATAAAAGACAACTTCAGAGTTTAAATTTTGGTAGTTAATGAATTAAATTATCATTATTGAATATGGCATAAACCTATGCTAACTGACTTGCAAATACTACACGGCCAATAAAAAGAAATAGACTATGTTTATAAAATCGGACAATTTTTGACCTTTACTTTTAATTAGATGTCAGAAACTACTTTACAATCCACTTGCATTATTTGCAATGAACAATACTCGTTGAATAATCAAATATTGCAATACTCGAAAGTGAAGTATACCCAGGTGTTTGTCGAATATGGACTAGCTTGTGTCCGCTTGCTATAGCCTATCTGCTGAAGATCAGTCCATATTTATGGAAACGGCAAAACCTGGAGAAAGAAAACTAAAGAAAAAAGTTATACTGAGAAAAATTCGAACTAACGGGAAAGTAAACTTGTTATAACGAGATTGTAAAGTCATTATAAGAAGAAAAAATGGTTGTAGCGATATTTACAACTTTCTATAGTGGTCCCTTGTGGGCTTCCGTAAAATTGAAGCCTGACTTTAAGGCCCCATGAAAATATCTTGTTTATCATCATTTTTTTTTTCAAGTTATGGGACGGGAGGGAGGATTTTATTTTTTATTTTTTACGTATGGTTTATTAAAATATTTGATGAAGAGCCTTGCTCTCATCCACTCTGAGCCACTTCCAGGGCTTTATGATGCATGGACCACGTTTGATTTGAAGAACGAAGAAAATCATCGCTTCCTAGGTAAAAAAACATTTTGAGGCAACATAACGAAATTTTCAAGAAATTGTAGATGTAAGTAAATGAGCCTCTTCCTTACATACTCTTGCATATGATCATCATCATCATCATTATCATCATCATCATCATCATCATCATCATCATCATCATCATCATCATCATCATCATCATCATCATTATATTAAGCTCCATTAAAAATGAAGAATACATAAAAAGTAGTCCCACTCAGAGATCAGAATACAGTAATTCATAAACACAATGTTTACATTTCTCAAGTCAAAGCACCTGAAATCAGTACACTCATTTATGCTTTACTATAAAAATGAAATATACAGAACTAAAAATAATCGCAATCACAGCAAGGCTCCTTAAAATAAACGTGTTACATATGGAGGATTGTGTAAGGATATACAGGGAATCTGTACGAAATTGTGACAGAATTTAAAAAGAGTCCGAATTTTGTAAGAGATATGTACGAAACTTGTAAGCAAATGTAAGGAACAATTTTTTTTCACGCTTTTGTAAAACTGTTCTTTACAATTGCTTACAAGTTTTGAACACATTTCTTACAAAATTCAGACATTTCCTTACATTGTGTGACAATTAATTTCTTATTGATTCCTTGTTTTTCCTTACACAATCCTAAATATGTAACATGCAAGAATATGTAAGGAATAGGGTCATTTACTTACATTTACAATTGATTACAAAATTCGTAGTGTTTCATTACATTTTTTTCGACCTGCGTAATTGTCTACAGCTTGGGCGTCTGCTACGCTCAAACTTCCGGTTGCGGAATAGCCATAAAATACAAATTTACTTGAACCGGAACTAATTGACTATCGCCCTTGTTCCTCAAAGTTTGAAACTAAAAGGGGCCGAACATGAATGCTATCTCAACATTTCATGTGTTAACCGCAGGATTTTCCTCTTTAAATTAAAAACAAACTCTCACAGATTAACAATATAAAGGAGTGAATAGTGAGCAGTGAACAGATACCACACAGTACCCATCGCTCAGAGGGTTTGCGAACATTACAATGGAGATGTAACAGAGAACTAGGAAAGATGATTTGCTGCATAGCAAATCAGTGTGTGTGTCTTCAAAGCATATTGTTATGATAATGTACAACTATTCCATAACACAGGAGTAGAAGTTTGAATGGCATCTCTATCTATTATAGCTTTGAAGTTATTCAAGATTTTAAATTTCTAATGGTGCTATTTAGCATAATTTAAATTGGTACAACTTTTATTTTAAATTCATCAGGTGCGCAATGGTCAACAAACCCCCTAGTAGAAGTTGGAATGACATCTCTATCTATTAAAGTGTTGAAGATATTCAAGATTGAAAATTTCGAATACTGCTAATTAGCATAATTCAAATTGCTACAACTTTTATTTTTAATTCATTAGATGCGCGATGGTCAACAACCCGATAGTACAAGTTGGAATGACATCTCTATCTATATTAGTTTTGAAGATATTCAAGTTTAAACATTTTAAATGCTGCTAATTAGCATAATTTGAATTGCTACAACTTTTGTTTTAGATTCATTAGATGCGCAATGGTCAATAACCCCCTAGTATAAGTTGAAATGACATCTCTATCTATAATAGGTTTGCAGATATTCAAGCTAAAAATTTTTAATTGCTGCTAATTAGCATAATTTGAATAGCTACAACTTTTGCTTTAGATTTATTATATGTGCAATGGTCAATAATCCCTAGTAGAAGTTCAAATGACGTCTCTATCTATAATAGTTTTGAAGATATTCAAATTTTAAATTTCAAATGCTGCTAATTAGCATAATTTAAATTGCTACAACATTTGTTTTAAATTCATTAGATGCGCAATGATCAATAACCCCCTAGTAGAAGTTGGAATGACATCTCTATCTATTATACTTTTGAAGATATCCAAGATTTAAAATTTCAAATGCCCCTAATTTGCAGGATTTTAAACATCTTCATTTCTTTGTATAAAACGGTCAAACTCCTTGTATGGAGGTACAATCATGCCAAGTTTGGAGTTTCTATATATAATAGTGTTCGAGAAAAGTGTCGGACAAATTTGCTGGTAAAGAAGAAAGAAGAAAGAAGAAAGAAAGAAAGAAAGAATTTCAGGAAAAACAAAAAAGTGTGTGTTGACACACACACTTTAATGAATGCTGTTTTTTGATAGGTTGCAGGAGTTACTGTAACCAAAAGTCAGATTCCCAGGAACATTAATGTGCCAACATTGAATGCTTCTGAACCACAACTGACAGAGGAAAAAATTTTCCCTTTCTCGGTAGGAATAAGATTGAGTCGTAAGTTTCTAGTGGCGCCGATTGGGCGCAATGCTGCTAATCTATGCCAAGGAAAGCTGTTTTCATGGGGCGTGAGATCTTGGTAGGCTTTATTTACAATTGAAAGCAAAAACATTTTTGCACACACACACACACACACACACACACACACACACACACACACACACACACACACACAAATGGACCAAAACGTGTTGTGTACATCATACAGATAAACAAAAATCTCTTTACAGTTGTATACTCTTATGTGCTAATTTTATGCATTTGAGGTATTGGCTTTTCCCCCTGCATAGGATTAATACTACCATATAAATGTATGGCGATAACCACTGATGGTGCTGTCTGCCAGATTTTTTGTGACTTCATAATTTCATTCTGTGTGCATGCGGTTTCTCCTCATGTGTTCTTGCCGTACCCCGTAGAGGGCGTTACATGTAATAGACTTCTTTATCTGGTTCTGCGAAGCTCCAGGCAATGTAACATTTTCTTCCTCAGGGGACTCCGACTCAATGCTACATTCATTGAAGTTAACAGGTTACGCCGTGAAACACCACTTTCTGTATTGCATGTAGGACCTTCCGCACATTTTGAATGATGTAGTGCACAATACGCATTACATGTAAAGGTGAAATCACACATGAAAAGTATAGTGCCGTCTTGTATGCCATGATAAGCGAATGGATTTGTGCTCAGCCTTTTCATCTTTACATAATAGAGTTGACTCTTGTGCCTATATATAGTAGTCTTAAAGACAGTAGAGTGACAATGACACAACTGAAATTCCATTCCTACTGGCATATTTCCGCGCAACTTGTTTTGGTTTTGTGTCTAATGCTCTTTGTATGTGTAATGTGTCTTTTCATTTGACAGATTGCTGTATTTTGTACAGCTTAGTCAACAAAGATTCATTCAGTCATTCATGCATCTTTGCTGTGTAACATCAGGTGCACAATTTCACTTACAGGACTACAGTCATGCAAAATTCTGAGTTTCTATGCCATACAGTGTCCAAGTGGAGAAACTAAATGACTGTGTTGGCACGCCTACGAATAGGTCCAGTGATGTTCCGGATTTTGAAACTTCGTAAAAAAAATTACCGTCACGTTATATCATAATGTGATAGAAAACACATTTTAAAGTTCCTCTAGAGATGACACCAAAAATAAACTTTAGTGTTATGTCAAATGTAAATTTATATTGGAACTGAAGCGGGTTACAGATCACAAACTGACATTACTTAACCTTTATCTGTCAGGATATATATATATATATATATATATATATATATATATATATATATATATATATATATATGTATATATATATATACATACATATAGATAGATATAGATATATGTGTGTATGTATGTATGGGTGTGTGTATATATATGTATATATGTATGTATGTACGTATATATATATATATATATATATATATATATATATATATATATATATATATATATATATACGTACATACATAAATATATATGTGGCTAAAACGTTCTTCATAGAAGTATTCTAAAACAGAGATGTAGCATTCTAATTTTACACGGTAATGTTCATAAACATCGTGTGAAAGCAAAGTTGGTTTGGATATATAAGACTGTCCAAAAGGTAATTACTGATTATCTACCGAATGTCTTCCGTTTTACTCCTGGTGCAGATATGCATTCACATCATAACACTCATCAAATGTATACTTTTCTTCATTATCGAGCCCGAAAGGACTTGCACAACAGATAATTCTTTTCCTTCTGCTGCCAGGTTGTGGAATTTACTTCCTCTTCATACCCGTAATGGTTAATCCTTAACTGCCTTCAAAATTAAAATTAATCCTGACATCCCACGCCCAGTAACACATAATTCTTGACATTAAGTTGGGGACAGGGAATTATTTATACTTCAAGCAAATTTAGAATGGTCAGCCGCTAGCTGAATCAGCACTTATATGAATTAGGTATGGTCGACTCTCCTTTTTGTAACTGTAGTCTGGTGGTCGAAGATGTATGGCACTACTTTTTTGCATATCCGCAATACTGAATATTTCGAAGCATTTTACACTCTTCTATTATATCTGTTGCCCCATTTACTTCACAAACCGTATTATATGAGGCGAGATATTGTGACTCTTCTGGAAAAATGGAAATTTTTCTGTCTGTCCAACAAAATATCTATAACACTAAACGTTTTGTCACTGGTGCCGTTACATGATTTCTACCTGGACTCGTTGTAAAACTCTTCTATTATGCCATTTGCCCCATATATTTTACAAACCATTTTATACATGGAGCCAGAGATTGTGACTCTAATAAAGATTTTTTCTGTCTGTCCAGCAATATATCTTTAACATTAAAATTTTCGTCACTGGTGCCATTACATAAATGATGTCGGGACTCGTAGTAAAGCACTTGCTACACATTTACAGCAAACCCATTGTTATTTATAGTTTTTGGTATATTTATAACCACCTATCTGTCTCGTCTATGTCTTTCCTTCTCCATGTATGAAAGCAATTAGGGAGTATGCCCTCACTCTTTTTGTCTCAGCAGCGACATGCTCCCTTTTTGAGTACGTAGTAAGGAGTTGTCTTGTGAGCTTGTCTCTTCTGCGAGAAGGATTTGTATAGAGCATTGCCCTTTTTCCTAATTGCCATTAAATATGTATTTAAAACAAACATACAAACAAACAAATCGAACGATACTGGTCTTCCATATAATGCCTATTTGACGTGGAACGTCAATGCGTCTGCACGTTTTGCTAAGAAAAATACCGTTGTTTACATTCTGAATTTCAAACTGTTTGTTTTTTTATGCCCATTTATTTACTCGGTACATCGTTCATGGACATAATGACCAAGACACCAAGGACGGATTGTTCTAATGTACTTGCACTTAAAACTGAAACTTGATATAGTTCTAGACATGCGGCACACACAGTTGATACATGTTGGCCACTGTAAAAATTACCATGTTAAGATTATATTTGTGGTGCTATTGTTGTGCAAATGTTAGAAAGCAACTGTCCCAAATTGACTCTAGAGTTGAAACGTGCAGATTTTGCCGATAAAATCTTCAGTTGGCCTGTTGTTAGTTACCAGTGTACTGACCATCGCTGCCACTACATTGAATTGAGTACTAGCTGTCAGTGCCTGAGCACTATTGGGGCATCGCAGCTAATCATTAATCCAGAATCGTGTATTTAAGGGTATATATCAGGTTACGCGTGAGTCTTACAAATGACTTAATAAAAGTCTGAAAATACGTTAAAAGTACCATAAACTATATATTTCCTGAAAGCTAATAAATCTGGGAATAAGTTGATAGCATTTTCATTTTTACAAGTTCTTCTGTGTTGACACAACAATCAGGTAAAGTGATCATAAAAAAATCACACAATTATTAAATCTACTTTTTTATTTTGAGCTTCAGCATGTGCATTTCTGTTGCAAAAGCTAGCAGAAATGATTTTCTACACAAACGTGTCTCATTTTTGTCATTGTTTGCGCTATTGTGGAGATACTCCCGTTTAAAGTTGAAAAGATGACATTCCATTCTTACATCAAAGGTTTTGACTTTTGGCTCGCTGTGGAGGGAAAACCACTCAACATAGAAAAAATCTGAGACACGTTTTTAAAGATTACATTCTTGTGAACAGTTTGCCACAAACCCCAGGTCTTTATGAGCAAAACTGATGAAGTTGATTTCACAAGAAGTTGAGAAACAAAGGCCAGGAATGATGCCGAGAAAAATGCTTTCAAAGCAAATGCCGACTTCAATAGGTGGAGTGTACTTTCGCGGTAACAATGAGCAACGACAGGGGAAAGCCTGGAATTTGAGCCAGGTTATCGATAAAACTGGACATCGATCATGCAACTATAACTTAGTCAGTTATGAAAAAAAAATCAATCTCGTAAGTAAGTCATTACTGCGGATAAATGTGGACACAAATTTATAGTATTCCCATCTGTTTTGTGTAAGCACACCATTCTATAGTACTGGCATCCCAGAACATTCGGTCATCCTAGAAATTCTGTACTCCTTGAAATTGGCTTTTAGGAAAGGAAGGGACAGATTGGTGACAGAAGAACACTTTCTCGCACGGTCGCATAGACAGTATAAGTTAGCAAAAGTTGTGCCATGAGATAGGTTATCCAAATAACTCATCACCATGCCTATCATTTAACCTAAGTTATGGACCAAAAACAAAATAAAAAACAAACAAAACAAAACAAAGCAACAAAAAAAAAACCAAACAAACAAACCAAAAACAAAAAAAAAACAAAAAAAAACCCAAAAAAAAAAAAAAAACAAAAAAAAAACAAAAAAAGCCCCCCCCCAAACCCCCCAAAAAAACAGAAACAAAAAACCCCAAAAAACCCCGCTTCTGTTCTTAACATGGACCCAGGTCATAATCTGATAAACAGTATTGGGAGCAAAATTATAATTTACAATATTGCCCAGAAAGTTATTAGTAACGCAGAATTATGATACTTCTATTTTTAACGGATTGATGAGAAGGTTGTAAGCATGTCGAGGTCACTGACTAAGTCTTTGATACCCTTGTGGTGTCCGAGATTCCGTGCAAAAATTAATTTTCAAACTTTACGTTCCGTATTTTTTTAATGTGGCAATTTAAGAATTGAACTTCATTTTGATTGTACTTACAGTAGAGACTGAGCCTAACATGCATTGTTCATAAAATGCAATTCAAGGGAAACGCATGGAAGTATCCTTCGTTGCATATAATCGTAAACAAAAACAAATAAAGTTCCATTCTTATCTTTATACAACTTCCCCCTTGTTCTGAATATGAAAAATACAGTACATGTGGTACAAAAATGCAGATGATAGTTTAGATCGTTGCACTGGGATCAAGAGGAGCAGGCTGATTGCAAGAACGGCTCATTCTCTGTCCAACATATACATTAAAAAACAAAAACAAAAAAAAAAAAAACAAAAACAAAAAACAAAACCAAAAAAAAAAAACAAAAAAAAACAACAACAAAAAAAACCAACCAAACAAACAAACAAAAAAAAAACAAAAAAAAAACCAACAAAACAACAACAAAAACACCCCCCAACCCCCCCAAAAACAAAGAAAAAAATCGGCTGTTAATTAAATATACGTATAGCAAGACATCTGCATTATATTGATGAAAAAGGACATCGTTGAGCAAATTGTACATCCTTATTGCCAAGACACACTATATTGAGAAATTTGAGTATTTGTTATATCAATGTCAGTTGCAAGTTGAAAATCTTGAAACTGTATAAGCATGGGTAAATATTGGTTGGAACCAACAGTAAATTGACCCGAACAAGTGTCAATAGTCTGGAATAATTTGTCATTCTGTAGAATTAATCCGCCATGGGCTGTGGGTAAGCCTATCTCGTGGATGAGGACAGCTATGGTTTAAATTAGTGTATGGGTTGAGAATCAGGTGAAAGGCACTCAACCTTTTCCCTGCTTTCTGTGGAAAGGGCAATAAGAATATGTACAGAAAGAGAGCTCCACTCTGGGGCAGTTCGTTGGGCAAATGTATATTTATCAATGTTGCCTCTAGGCTGATAAACAGTGGTTGGGGTGAAAAGTTGGCACTGGTGTTCTGGCAGATGTCCATCTGGAAAAAAAAAGTTCTTTGGGAGTGGCAACCTTGTCAATCAACATTGACATGGCAGAATCCAATTCAGCTTGGCTAGCTCATCAGTAACTTTGCTTGTCGTGTAAAGGTCACTGGTCACATATCTGGCTGCACAGCACTGGACATTTTTTCTTTTTTCTTTCTTTTTTTGGGGTGGGGGGTGGGGTGAGGGGCTGCTGGTGCTTTATGGGTCCAACAGCATTGAAAAGTAGTCCAGATGTGGTCTGACCGATAACTTGTATGCCGTCACTTCGAATTACTTTGTTGGTCATAGAGGGCTGTCTGGAGGTAGGGAAGGTCAACCCTGCTCATTTAAAGGGATTAAACTTCATAAGCCATGCCTTCTCCTATTCATTAAGAAGATGGTCAAAGTCATCTTGGAGCTCGAGGACGTCGTTGTCTGACGATATTTCCAGCTGTCCACAAACTGTGGTACTCAATGAGGTAAGACTGCCTGCCAATTCGCTAATGTACACAAAATAGGCAAGGGGTGGGGTGGGTGAGGGTACTTGGTCTCGAAAAGGGTATATAGGCGCCCTGGAAAGGTGACACATTATCTTCTACATGTGATTCTTACCCCAAAAGAGGGGGTCAGCATTTTTCAACCTTTGCGTGAAGAAAATCCATTAATTTTTTTCACTTTTGAAAAAAGAGGGGTCAATATTCGAACCTGAGTTCATAAAATAGGGGGTCAAGGCTCTACATGTGGTGGAAAACAGGGGGTCATTCCCGCGGAGCCTATACACCTACCACTATAGTTGGAGTACACCCCGGGGGGGGGGGTCCCACAGCAGTTCATAGAGAGTTGTTTGGGATCAAATTGGCTTTATTTGATCATTTGCCTTCCAGCACAACAGTCTGGAAATGGCCTGTGACGAAAGCCCAATTCATAGCCATATTTTACGCATTACAGCATGACAGTCCAACTTTTTCACAAGTCTTGCCTGTGGTCCTTATCAAAGGCCTTGGTGAAATCTACCATAACCATATTGATTTGGCTTTTGTTCTTGCATGTTCTGGCGAGTTTGTGGACGGTGGGACGCAGCTGGATCTCAGAGCTAGGAGAGCTTCGTTCAAAAGCCATCTTGTAACTGCGGCAAGATGTTCAGCGTGTCTGCGCGGTGCTTGATTGAAGGGACCTTGACGTGCACAAGCAGAAGGTGTGTATGTCAGTGAAACTGGGCGTTAATTACTTGCCGTAGTCTTCACACGCCTTCTACAGATGGATATAACATATTCCTCATCCCTGTCTTCAGGAACTTAATAGTCTGCATAGACTGCTCATACTTGTCTATTGGAATGAAGTTTACCTTAGGGGCTAGCTCGTTTGGCATTCATAGTGGTAGGCCTAACCTATCAGGCTCAGCAGTTTTCTGGTTGTTAAAATTTCTCACGTTTTCCAACACCACTATTCTCTGCTTTTATTCCAGACATTTGTATGTTTGGAGTGGTTGATGGCAGTGGTATAACCGAGGTGTTGTCATTATTATTTGACGACAAAACAAAATAAATCACCAAGCTTTGTTCTTACCCCTGGCTTGTAGTCTACACGTAGAGCCACAAAGTTGTTGAAATCAATGGAATCTTGCTAGTCTCGCTTGAAGTAGTTGTAAAGGCCTTTGGATTTTCATTAAGGGTTGTAGCAATGATATTCCGGTTTATATGGCCAATTCTGGTCTTTTCATTAAGGCTCTTGAATTGCAATCCGAAGCTAACAAAACTGCGCAAGCAACGTGGGCTTTAGTCCGACTGGCTATTTTGTACAATCTTTGCATTTTACTTGTACGGTTTCTCACAATTGAATGTGAAAATGATACCTTAAAACGCGGAATGCTCACCCTTGATGTACATTTCTGTGGTCAGAAAGTAAAAAAAAAAATGAAATTTTACCCATTTGTATCCACTGATCCTATGGGTGCCTGTTGAAAACAGGTGGAGAAGCAAGAGTTCACCTTTCATCTGGGCGAAGTAGGCCTTTTTATACTTCTAGACTTCTAAGGTTTACACTTTTGGATTTCAGCCAGTAATTTGAAATTCAACAGTATAAAGTGTTGCCATGGTCAGTCACAAGGTATAGGAAGGAACGATTTTGAAATGGTTCTATCATTTTAAAATCGTTCCTATCTAATCACATGGACACTTTCACTATTTGGGCATGTGGTTTTTCTAGATGTAGAAGTCCAAACGGGCTTCTGCTCAGAGGTGATAGTACGCACAGCAGCCAAGAGTCACCACGTTACTCCTGATGATCTCAATGAGGAACGAAGTCGTGAAGTGTGGCAAGCAATTTCTAGGCTATTTCATGCTCGGCCACCTCAAGAAAATATATGCAGCCATTCCCAATTGAATTCTTGACAAGGTTCTCCTCTATAACTTACCTTCTCGCAATAAAATATAATTTGTTTACGATGAAGCTGTCTGTCTCCCCCCCTTTTTTAAAGGAAGTCTTTATTTTGAAATGTTTTCCTAAAAAACACGTTTTGTGCCTAAATGTTGTTGTTAGGATTGCTGAAATGTGTCCACAAGTTACGCGATCATTTTTGTCTATCTTTATAGTAGTAAATGCAATTTATTGATATTTTGCAACATTTTGAAGCGGAATCCGATGCCGCTTCCCGTGTGGAAGAACAAAAAACCGGTGTATAGGCCTAATACGAGACATGCATATTAATTTCCCGCCACAAAGCACGAGGCTTACGCCAGTCAATCATGGAGGACACACGGGCATATCGCTGTCATAGACAGGGAGAGATATTCCTTACTCACAAATTAGTGTCTTCTAGAGAAATTTAAGTTTACAAATACAAAAGTCAGATTCATTTAGTGCTTCCTAAATGGTTACAAGAATAAATCGCCGTCTGTCTACACTAAGTATTCTTTTTTCTCAAAATGTTAGTATTATCCTGCTTCCTCGCACATGCAGCGACCCGTATCTCCCCAGGCGAGATAATGATTACTAAGACAACCACATGCAGTTGTAGCGGGAAATTACTATGTATGCCTCGTATTGAACAGAATAGGCCACCTTTGGTGCTTGATTGCTGGAGTTGTTGTTTTTCTGAATCATAGTTAAAATGCTGACCAATAAGAAACTAAAAAGTTGAAAATGTAGATTTATGCCTGTAGTGACGTGCAGAGTGGTTTTGCGGTATTTTGTTCAGCTTGGAGTGGCAATTTAGCTCTTTATTGGAAAGCAAAATAGTTTCTGGTTTCGTTCCCGCTTTTGCCATGTCAGTTTGTGCGTGTGAAAAAGAATCAGTTTTTGTATGCAGCAACCGTGACACAGCGATTTAATGACATGATTAGGCTATCACGTATATAGGTTCACTTGCTGTAAAAATAACACTTTCTCAAAATTGACTTTTTATCATTTTCGATTAAAAGCATTGGTGATCTCCCATCATGCCAAGTAGCTTTGTTGTGAACTTTTTACCTTTGGAAAAAAATAGTCTAAAGGCCGGGTGTTCATGGTTGTGAGCGTCTTTGATAATTCAAGCCAGGTGTATATTTAGACATGCAACTGCACCTGACAGGAGAGTTGTGAATCTGCCATGCTGGGTGTTGCTCCATTGTGCACAAAATACATGGTCTTATTAAGTTCCCGTTTGCTCAGTAATATGAATCCCGATTATACTGATGAGCAAAAGAGTATTTAGTTCGCCACATGCAAAAATATTTTTTAACGTATTCCAATGTTTCGACCACTGTGACAACCACCCAAGAGCACACCCTTTGTATGATAAAATATATTTATCGCAGAACAAAGTGAGGGACTCAACAGGTTTCATATAAATGCCGGTTACTCGTTCTTGTTTTTGGAAATACTTAAGTCTGTAGTTGATGGAGAATATATAAAGGTTGGAGACCGGTTTGAAACCACCTTTTGTGGGCGACTGCCTGTCTCAAGAAAGGAGTGAAATTTGTTTCTTCACATTGGTATTGGAAGATTAATGTTGACGTTTTGGTAATTCTTGAATCTCTGCCTTTGGCTGTAATGAACTTTGCTCTCATTGATTGAAATTTATGAATATGGGTATTAATTTTCTGCACCATTCAAATTATCTTTTTCACCTTCAAGTGCAGACTCTACAAAATAAAGCTTTCATATGAGTTCGTAAACTTTTAGAGAGCTTTGCTCATGAAAACTCTTTGATCAATTCGTACAAACTCAGAGGTACTGCGAAAATAAGAATGTAACTTAGGAAGTCATTTCTTTTGCTGATATTATATATCTCAATATGAATTTTGCAGCTCCAAAATGAAGAAGTTGTCAGGCTCGGCACGCATAAAGTCAAAACTCCACTCTTCAAAAGACAAAACAATCGCTTTCTAAGTTATAATTTAGGTATGGTATCATATGTTTTGAAACTTGTAGCAGTTATATGTTTGGAGTAGGCTCAATCGGCCTGAAAGTGCACATGAGTCCCCTTGACAGAAGCACCACTCATGCTTGAAAATAATAACTTTCATTTTTTGTTTCACATGAGAGAAAAAAACAATCTTTCTGTAAAAAAAAGATATCCTTATATAATTGTAGATAGGGAGACACATCAGAGCAATTTAAGTGGAACTCCCTAACGATTGAGAGGACAGCTCCTCTACCTTAAATCGATATCAACGTATGACCAAATTCATTAAATCATATTAAATTAAATTTAACGTGTGATTCAATCTCCAGGATACATATCGAACTTAACATGTAATTAAATCTGTAGTATGTATAATCGTACCATTAAATGCACTTGATGATATGCGAAAATATTGGATTATATTATTAAATTGTGGTCAAACATTCAATCACATGATAAAATCTATTTGAAAATATGACCAAATGTATGAAATCATGCGGCCACGATATACCAATTAAAGCAAAAAAGGGCGTATATATATATATACAAAGGAATAGGCCCTACAACCGATTGGTGGGTCATGCCCATTGTCTCTGGGCTGCGGGTCAATTGTACTCCTAAAACCGGACTATGGGAAGAATATACCAAGTATAGATTACCACAGTTTGTGGCCATTTATAGCTTCCCACAATATCTGGCCAGATTTGCTAATTTATACTCTTCTTAATTTAAGGCAAACATGGTTTATGGGCATTTTTCAACTGCCCATAAACAGAACAACTGCCCACCATACGGTCTGAGGATTATAATATATATATATATATATATATATATATATATATATATATGCATATATGCATACACATATGCACATTTTAGTCTATGCTTTTACTTTATTTATTAAAACGAGGAAAACATTACATGAATACATTGAAATACGTGTCATGATGAGAAATCAAAAATTAAAAAAACATACTTAATATATACCTATAGATGAACTAAACACTAGAACGAATTAGCACACTACATCAAGGTAAAGTAAACGACAGATTGGTCTATATTTACTCTACAGAAGTGATGATCTAACTGATGCATTAAATACTGAAATTTCGATACTGTGCAAAATTACATCACTGTAACAAGATTTTACTTGTGACCTTGTCACAAGAAAAATCTTTTCTCCTGTGATTGTTTTTTTTTCTTCAAATTTTTAGGAATCAGATATAAATTAGTGGCATTGTATTTAATTCAATTTTTCTTCTTCCATGACATTCGTCGGTAGTTATGTTCTAGTCTTGTCTTGATGTTCTTTAATGTTACAGAACGAATCGTATTCTTGTAGTGTGAACGTAATTTTAGTAACGTAGCTTGCACTGTCCGGTTCGTGTAAATTTTGTGTGTCTCTCCGTGTTGGGAGAACCCGTTGCATAAGTCTGTCATTGAACTATAGGGCAATCCAATGTAAATAAATATGTTTAACTAGAAAAGAAAATTTGCTTCACTGAAAATCTGTTCGGTCCCTTCAAAATGAGAATAGTTTGAAATGCTACACTTTGCCATTGTTCAACCTAATCTAAGTTTTGTTTGTTAGCCTAATTTGCATAAATTAAAAGCCACGACCATGGTTCTTTTTGAATCATTGGATGTGGCCATGTCACAAACTTATAAACTGAAATTTGAATGACACCAATATCTTAAATAGTTTTGAAGCTATTCTGCATTTTAATTTCTATGTATTTGCCTAAGTTGCATGAAATAAAATTGCACAATTTTGGATCATGGTTCATTGGATGCGACTATGTATCAAAACTCACAAATTTAAGTTGGAATGACATCTCTATCTATAGTAATTTTGAAGCTACTCAAGATTTACAGTTTGCATATTCACCTAATTTGCATAAATTAAAATCCTGCAACTTTAGTTCATGGTTCATAGGATGCAGCTTTGTCACAAACCTATGAATTAATGTTGAAATGACATCTCTCTGTACAATAGTTTTGGCGATATTCAACTTTTAAAATTTTCAATTCCCCTTATTTGTATAATTTGAAATTCTACAACTTTCATATACTGTCCATTATATTGGCAGGTGTCCCAAACTTACATTTTAACATTGAAATTTTGAGTCTATCTGCAATAGTTTGGCAGATATGGAGCTTTCAAAATTTTTATTGTCCCAAATTTGCATAATTTTAAACATCATGACTATTCCAAATGAGCTGCACAATTTCACTGGTTAGGTCAGTCACCATGTCAATTTTGGTAGTTTTGGATAATTAGCGTATGAAGAAAACTCCGGACCAACTCGGCCAGGAAGAAAGAAGAGAAAAGAAACCAAAAAAAGAAAGAAAGACTTCTTGGAAAAACAAAAAGTCTGGGTTTGCACCCAGGCACACAATTCCAGTGTTCACCTAAACAGTGAAACCTTTCTTCAGTGGCCACCCTTTGGATCAGAGAAAAGTGGCCACTCCTGAGAGGGTCAGCCCTTCTGAGCAGTGTGGATGATTATCTGCACATGTACTTGTACTTTATTCATACATGCACATTTACATGTACAGTGTATACATATTATAATTCAAGGGGATCTGTATGCATGCAATACGAAACTGTCTTTGTTCCTTTATTTTATAGCAAATTTTGAACAGATGCTGTCACAAAACTACATGTACATGTACCTGTGAATTGAGGCAAGCAGTATACTGTCTTAGCATTCCTTGTCTTGGCTATGAAGAACAGGCTTCATAGTAATAACAGGCTTCATCTTAGTGGTTACAAAAAAGCAAAGACAAGAAAATGTCCACTTTTTGAAAATTGATAAAGTTGTGAAAACAGTCATTGAGGAGTGGAAGACCATACTTATGGGTCTACCCAACTCAGCACTGTATGCAGTCTATTTTTAACAGAGGGTCCACTCAGGCTTGTTCTGCCTAGAAGTCTAGTGCCTGTGTTCCCTTGGGACTGATAAGCCCAGCAGACTCATAGCCTCAGGCAAAAATAGACCAGCTAGGACACCAGTCTCAGCCATGGTGCACTGACAGCTCTGTCCAGCACTAGTGGGAAATATATGAACAGAAAGAGATTCTCTGTATTTTATTACGAAACTCATTGCACAGTTGTTGGGAGTCCGCCCCCCCCCCCCATCCCATTTGCTACAAGACCCAAACCTTCCAAACCATACACGTAGCATGCATGGCTTGAAGGCTGCCTATGAGACAGGTTCAAGCTAATAGCAGCTTATAGAGATGGTACTTTTTTTTGCCGCTGCACGGTGCTGACTGTCCTATTCTCGCAGCTTCGTGGAAGCGAGAACAGTCTATGGGGTCATTTTTCTAGAGCGCCATATTGTCCTCATAGTGTTAACACGGCAAAATTACAGTGGAAGTTTGAACTTGTTTATTTCTGTGAGTTGTGCGTGGACACTGATATCAATACGCCAGTACATAACTGTAAGGTGCCTGATTGTACTTCAGATACGAGAAAACATGGAAATTTGAGAAATACCTGTGGATGGAGGGTGTAACTTTTGATAAATTTCCTTCGGCAGGGTTTCCTGTTGCGGGACAGTGCAGAGTTCGCTGTCACGGTAATGATTTTCCTGACCTATATTCAGCCGCATTTAGCGTGACCCCAGGCAGTTCATTGCTTGGCAACTGGCACATGCGCATAGACAAAAAACTACTATGCTATACCTGGTGTACCAATTTAGTACCACCTCAATTAGCAGCTATTTACTATGAATGCAAAATGGTTCCGTAGCACCATGGAGGTCTATCTAGCTTGTAACAAGTAGTAGGAGCACCAGATGTGTATTGTTGTGAAGATCAGTGAATTTACCATATATTAAAATTCCCCAACTTTTGTTTGCATGCTATTGGACTTGCCAGATGTCTCAAACCTACATGTGCAAGTTCGAACTTTGTGTCTATCTGTAATATTTTTGAAGACATAGAGCTTTTAAAACTTTAATTGCCCCTAATTTGCATAATTTTAAACATCATGACTATTCCAAACCAGGTGCTCAATTTTACCGGTAGGTCAGTCACTATTGCAAGTCTGGTGGTTTTCGGAACAACAGTGTTCGAGAAAAATCCGAACAAAGTTTGCTTGTAAAGAAGAAAGAAAGACCGAAAGAAAGAAGGAAAGAAAACAGAATTCTTGGAAAAAATGTCTGGGTTGACATCCAGACATAAATAAATGTCTTGTAATCTCTATGACGCTCCAACAACTGAGTGGCCCCATCACATTGCTGCTTGCATTATGCCGTAATGTATCGTGTTAATGGAGACACATTGTGTCTGGGACTGTCAGAGCCTGTCCGTAATCCCAAGAGATCACTGGACTTGTGGGTAGAAGCCTGTGATGTGTAGTGCCTTTATCACAAATAGTACAACTGATGAGTTAGCTAGACCAATCAAATTATAAGTCTTCCACAGTGGCTGATTTGGCAACTTTGTGGATTTGATAACCACAGAATTGGAGTAACACAATTTAATTAGTTACTGTGTGGATAAGTGATATCTCATTTCAGAGAAAAAAATCTGTGAAAAACGCCATCCTAAAAATGTGGCAGAGAGCTTTGGATAGACAAGCACACGACTTCTCTGTTCACTGTCACCTTCCCCAAATCCCCAAAAGGAAATTCAAGTCGTCCACAAACAGAAAATCAGAGGTGGAGTGTCAAAGACTTATTCACTAATCATACTAGACTAAATGATCACAGGTTTCAACTGGGTCTTGTCGACCATCCACGCTGCATCTGCGGTTCAAATAAGCAAACACCCTTTTACATCTTAATGGAATGCCCTTCATTTGTCTTCCAAAGAGAAACTTTGTTTGAGTACAAAGAGTAAGCCTATATTTCCGATGGGACACCTCCATTGGAGCAGGAAGCTACTTTTCTCACCCTTACCAACCGGTAGCACAAGAATGTAAACACCATGAGAAAAATAATCAGTGCTCTAAACCGTTTTTCTCACAATCTGGACTCCAAATATGAAAATTAAAAACAAGGTATAATATTATTGTCAAACATTTTTAACCAATTTTCTAGGTCTCCGAGGTCCAAGGCTTCTCTCCTAGATGATAAATAGTTTTATTGTATTTATATGCCTTTTCTCTACTGGTACAATTGCCCAGTAGCCATATGACACAAAAACCAGCTATTTTGATCTCAAATCCAAAGCCTTACTTGTCATCATTTACCAAGAAGCGTCATCCACTCTTTTTTTTCTGTCCGCAATCCTCATTTTCATTAATTCGTAGAGTTACCTTTGTACAATGTGTAAATTGCATCGCGTGTTATTCTGTTCACTTTGAGACTAGTTTGCGCCACAGGAGAGCATCTTTAGATTTCATCTTTGTGAAACAATCGCACAAAAATGCATTTGATTTGGATATCAAAGTGAATCGCGGCCACTGCATATTATTACATCATTATTGACGCTCTCAAATATATGAAAAATATATACTTTTGGTTTCATATATTATAAACCACCCAAGATCGTCCCAATACTATCCTCGTTTACAAACCATTGGGTGCGGAATCCACTACTTTCAAAATGGCAGCATAGTCCCGTGTGGGCTAATCCTGACTGGATATTTTGAAGAGGGAGTATACAAAGCATATATGTGATTTGTGCAAACGGAAGGTTAATTTGTCGAATGAATGTAAGGCACAACCTATAATGGGACCTTTCCAGTGTGAACATTACCTAAAAATATAAATACTATGCCTTGAAGTTACCAGCTGTAGGCGGCGGTGGGCCCCAGATTAGGAATATCATTTATATGTAGTGTAATGTGATGTTAACTACTACTTGCCTTGGTCTTTGAGATTACCTGGTGTGCAATGTCTTTTGATTTCTATGCTTTTTTAGTGTACAAGAGGGATTGATATAGGGCTTTGCCCCGTTTCCCAATTGTTTTTTTCCCAATGAAATCAAAATGAAAGTTGTAGAATTTGAATATATGCAAATTAGACATAATTTAGAAGTTTAAATACTGAATTCATCATTATTCAGCATTGAATTTATTGTCTGAAAATCATACAAGTGATCAAACATACACATTCATAGTAAATAAATAATTTACAACAGGGTGTCTCATTTAGCCTATTTTCCCTCCAAGCTGAGAGGGCACTCAAAAATGATGTGGTCAAAGAAAAGTAAATAATTTTGCTGAACTACAATTGGCATTGCAAATTATTAATTATCTAAAGTCTTTATTTTTTAGATTTTGGTTCATTGATATTTGAGAAGGTTGCCTTTTGGATATAGTTGGGCAATGTTTTCCATGTACGTGGTCCTTGTGATGCTATTGAAAAATATACCTTAATAAGTACGGAAAGGGTGCACATAAAATCTTACATTTGTCTGTTATTGTGACGATGAATAGCTGGAATTCGAGAGAATAAGTTCTGATTAAAAAAGGGACCAACGAGGATTTGACTTTCTACCCGAGTAAACTTGTCAGGTACATGTCAAAGCTCTGAAATGTCAAAAATTCTATATCACAGACAAAGGTGTCAACCCAATTTCAATTCTTAGATTTGTGCTACAGGCACATCCAATGAAATAAAAATGGAACCTATAGAATTCTAATTTATACTAACAAGGCATGATTGGGGAATTACAATATTTAATAATTTCAATGGTATTTTTGATAGAGGAGTCAGGTCAACTTTAATTCATATGTGTGTGCTATAGGCTCACCAAAAGAAACAAATTTCCAAGTTGTACAATTTTAAATTTTGTAAATATGCACGCTTGGAAGATTAAATGCTTGACCACTGTAAACGTATTTTATTTGAAAGGTTCAGTCAATCGAGTCATAGATGCCATTCTACCTTCCACTTAAACGTATATGTTATTGATCATTGCACATGTAATGGATATTTAACAAAAACTAGTGGCATTTTAAATTTTGCTAGTTAGAACCATTTCACACGGTAAATCTTCGATATCGCCAAAACTAAAACAGGAATGCCATTTAAACTTGTACAAGTACGTTCCTGCCCATCGTGCATGAAAAAGATATTCTACTAAAATTGATGAATTTAAATCATACTTATGAGGAGCATTTGAAATGTACAATAGTGTCTTCAAAACTAGAATATAAAGCCATGTTAAAGTCTATGCATGTGTTACTGACCATTACTCATCCACTGAGCTGAATACAAATTGTAACTCAAACCATTACATGCATTTTGGATATACCTCAGGTCCTTGATTAACCATTGATTTGTTGCATGTGCAATTTGGTACACATACGGTTTAAGTTGCAATCTATTCAATTCTAACTGTATCCAGTTTGTTTTTTATTTGAGAATACAGATGTAGAAGAATCTTGGGTACAACAGTGGGGCGATGGTGGAGTTTGAAACTGGACATTGGCTACCATTTGCGTCTTTTTCCATTCCTGCTGAAAATGAGCTGTACAGTAATTGAAGTAATTGAACCGGTTTTACCATGAAACCTGTAAGATCGTGAAGACTGCATAACAACACCAATGAGGTTCAGTTGTGCGATTCGTTGCATGTGAAAGTGTTTAAGCTGTTTGCCATTCGTGATGACCTGTACCATGGTTTTCAATTCCGCTTTGAAGCAAAGAGATCTGAGTGCCTATAGATGACAGGCTTATTTCACTTTCGGAATTAAAATTTCCAGCCAAATTTGAGACCATGAAAATAAACGAATAGTCTTCGTTTAAAGTATACCACACAAAAATTTATTGCAAATTTTGAAGCAATTTTGTTTTTCTAGGTAGACTTCGTAAACATTTTATGATAAACTAACATATGTTTCCATCCCTAATAAGAAGTACAAACTCGTTCTCAGCAAGGACTATGTTTTCAGTTCCTATTGAATCAAATAACGGACATATGTCCTGTTACGTTTAGACTATCAAGATTTAGTCTCAAAATTGTACGATTTTATAAATAAAGGTATACACATTAATGATTGCTTTTAAGCTTTTCACAAAATTCCCGCTATTCTCATATGTACACAACTATTTTATCTTTACGTATCATGTAAATACTGGTACTGTCGTTGCTCATGTTGTTAGTGTATGTTTTGTGTATCTTATTTCAGTGTATTTTGAAACCTATCTAGTTATTTGACAAAATATATATTGAATATTCCACATTATGCTGCTCGCTGGGCGAAATTGTAGGTTGCCCCGCAAGGAAGTTGGAATTATTATTGTACATGCTTGATCTGGCCAATAAGATCCTCTGAAATATATACACCCGCGACACAATGAACAGAAGCTAACAGACACGCGAATAGCGGGTATCCATAGTAACTGGGATCCTCTACAGCCACTTGGGATGCAGCAAGGAACTTGACAGGAAGAAGGGCAGATTCATGCATCAAATAGGACCAAATGAGCTTCCATAATAACAGTAACAACTTGAAAAAGCACGAAGCTTATGAAAAGTCATTCACTAAGTTTCAAAACATACAAATGCCTCTGGCTGTGCCCATGTAACAAATTAAATTAAACTTACGTCAAAGGAGGTAATGTGTAAAAGGGGAAAGAACGTCCATTTTTAACATGTTTCAACAACTGTCCAAGTAACCTAAGGCCATAGATCTACGAGAGCTTCAAGCTAAGGCCTAACAAAAATATGTGTGTGGTAACGGTTGCCCTACCAACCCTACCGAAAAGGCCCGACCCTAAAAAAATTACAGGTGTCCGCTCTCCAAGTTACCAGCGCAAATGGTCGTTAAAGTATTTTTAAAACATAATTCATCTATCTTAACTTTACTCTGCCGACTCGGTTGTGTCTGAAGCAGTTATCATCGCTAGTTACAAATCCAAGTGCAACATTACACCCTGGCAAATCATGCACATATGGGGGAGTGCCATTTTTAACATGGCGCAATGCATCGTGGGACAGTCGCACAAAATTACATTTGATTTGGATATCAAAGTGAATCACAGCAACGTGTTTTCAGCACGACATATATAATATCATCATTGATGCTCTGAAATATTTGCAAAATATATACTTTTGGTTTCATGTATTATAATCTCCCCCAAATCGTCCCATTACCATCCTCATTTACGAACTACTGGGTGCGGAATACACAATTTTAAAATGGCAATAGTTTGAATGTCGACGTAAATAGGTTTCACTTAGGTATTCAACAGCCTGAGATGTCTAGTGAAGCAGACTGCAGTCCAACAAATTTCCATTTAGAAAGATTGCTCATTGTTTGATAATGCTAAATTTGATTGTTTGTAACAAGATAATTATTTTTAGCATACTTGAGAACCTTATTGCATCTTTATTTTTACCATTAAATTCCTTGTTGTCACGCTTAGGACATTGACTAATTGCTAGAACCATCAATGTTTACTAATATGATATAAAAAGGTGCCATTGATTCCAAGTATAATTTTGATAAACAAAAGCACTGACGGGACATTCTACATTTGGATAATGTCATGACATTTAACGGGTTTAGAAATTTGTACAGAAAATCACGAAACTGTTTGCAAAGTTAAAAGAAAAAACCTATGCCGCACTGAAAAATGACTCACGTGAAAATGGTCACAATTTGACATACAGAACTATGAATCGTCTGTTGTGGCATATACTAATGCTTACCTTCATGGGTTTACACTTGGCTTCAGTCAAGGATGTAGTACACATTTTATGTGAGTATTATGTGGTGAGGAGTCGAGTTTGACATGCTGTGTTATTACGAAAATGGTATTTCTGTTGTGCTTTGGAGTTAATTTTTGAAGTCTGCTCTTACAAAATTTATCACTGTGCTGGGATTTCTGACCACTCTACTTTAACGTTTTCTGCACTCTATCACCATGGGTCGTACATGTATCCAAACCTACGAAATAGCTGTTCAAGAAAATGCAACAAAATATGAATATATATATATGAAATCAGTATACCCGATATCACTCAAATCTATTTTTTGGGGGAAAGTTGAATTTACCTATGTGTCTCTTTGTTTAAAATTATTTGTGAATTCTTTTTAACTCATATAAATTTATTTTCATTAGACCATGAACACACATGCTGTGATAATGTATTTTTTAGTACGACACGCCTTTTACATTTGGAATCCGTCGACGAGGCCAAAGACCATGTGAAGTGCGTGCATGTTTTCCAGTGGCTGCCCACACAGCCCTCAGGTGCTTCTGTCAAGGTGAATAGCACAATGTCGACAGATGTTCACGGGAAGTCGTGCCACCGGTGGCCCGGAACTCACGTTTTTATCACACCAGTCACAGTATTGCTGGGTACACGTGTGTAACTCAATGGATTGAAATCGTTGGGAATGTGAAATTACAGTAGTGCAGGTGTTAGTTCCAATTTCAACAGAGTTGCATGAACCATGCATTATGCACTTAATGGACATGCGTTGTGTCACAACGTGCATGTTGGTTACCAATAATATAAAAACCTGCCGGTACTTTCGGACCTGTATCCACAGTCTGCGCAACCATCTCTGCTAAGCTACACCTTTGTTCCAGCGGGTGATCTGGGCGCCTCGGCCCAGTACTTCCACTTAATTCATGGCCTGGGAGCGATTTCAGTGTTTGATACAATATTTCTATTCTGGGGCCCACCGCCGCCCACCACTGGTAACTTTAAGGCGTTGTATTTACATTTTTAGGTAATGCTCACACTGAAAAAATCCCAATATATACTGTGATCTACATTAATTCCATAAATCAACCTTCCTTTAACACTAATCACACATATATTTTGGATACTATGTCTTCAAAATATCAACAGTTCACATAGACTATGCTACCGTTTTGAAAATTGTGGATTCCTCACCCAATGGTTTGTAAATGAGGATAGTCATGGGATAATGTTTGGGGGTTCTAGTATATGAAACCAAAAGTATATATTTTGCCAATATTTCAGAGCATCAATAAAGATATGATATATGCTGTCATTGCGATTCACTTTGATATCCAAACTAAATGTACATTTGTGCGACTGTCCCACAATGCATCGCGCCATTTTCAACATGGCGCTCACCAACACGTGCATGATTTGCCAAGGGAAGGCGTCGCATTAATACTTGACGATAACTGCTGCAGACACAACAGAGAGGGCAGATTAAAGTTAAGAGAGTGAGTCATGTTTTAAAAGTACTAGAACGGCCATTTGCCCTGGTAACTCAAAGAACAGACACCTGGAACCTAGCGAAATATTATAATAAAATTAACGATCACCGAGCAACCGTGGTTATGCAGCTATGCTGTTTCCCTGGCCCAAGTGAACCCTTCAGACAAGCTGAAACAAAATGCTGTGTTTGAGTTGACTTTACTGCAAAATAACAGCACACGACAGTCACTTTCTCGATAAAATCTTTCAGGATCGATCAATTTTTACTAGGGAATGGCGTCTTACAACTTTTTTTTATGTCTCATGAAATTTCTTTAGGGTCGGTCCTTATCAGTAAGGTCGGTCGGGTTACAGGAATCACACATTTATTTTTGGTAGGCCTGAGGTAACTGGGACATTTGTGAAACATGTTTAACATGGATGTTCTATCCCCCTTTACACATTACCTCCTTTGACTTCAGTTTAATTTGTTACCTTGGCACAGCCAGTACGCTGCTGTTCGTGCTGTACGCCGTCTAAAATTATGATTGTAAATGTTAATCGCCACAGAATAAGAAACTTTAATCTGCAAATTGAACTAAAAAAAAGTTCCTGTAATACATAATAACACCCGAAATAAAATACGCCAACGCCAGTTCTGTTAAAAGAACAGTGTTGCATATATATACTAGTATAATGAAATGATATGCTCCTCATCTCCACGGAACAACAGTGATGCTGTGTTTTTCCATCTGCGTGGGGCAGCAGTATTGCTATGCATACTCATCTAAACGGAGCAACAGTGATGCTGTGTTTCCTCATATCCACGGGGCAACAGTGGTGCTTAGCAATCTAATAACTATATGTTTGTATATAATATATATGAAAGAACGCAGGATCATCGATTATAATGACTTTAATTAAACATTGGATGCATGCAGCGTCCCCGTTTAATAGCCTTTGGGTGTTCCTGATTGGATCGTGCAATATGCACTCAAATACAATCTAAAAGTTTTTTGAGTATCGACAAATTACGGCAATTGAAAATAAAAACGGGGGCGACGGTTCCTCATATGGCGATGATAGATAAAAATTCAATCAATGCAGATTATTGTTATCGTAGCATATAATCCAGTATGATTATTTATAGGGAACACAAAGAAGGCGAATTTATTTGAGTGCCAAATAAATTCTATTGAGAACTGAAGTGTTGTTCTGAGGGAGGATTTCATTCCATTGGCAGAGCGTAATATTATCCATGTATTAATTATATCAAGCTGACAACATACGTTTTATCGTTAGTAGACGTCCTTATAGAGTATGTTTTGTTAAGGCAATTTAAATAACATGTAATGATTTAATGCAGCTACATTATTGAATTTTAAAAATAAGTACACAGTGCTATTACATCTTTTGTCTCCGTTCACAAAATGCTAATGAGCAAAATAAAGTTTGGGTTTTTTTTTTTGCAACCTTTGCAATCTACAGAAACATGGCAATATATTTTGGAAGTAAAGGCTAATTTTGAATATGATTATAGTGTTTTCGTGAGGTAATATTTTGAAACTATAGTCGCCATTTGTGCTTATAGTTCTCCAGACAATTGTCTGTTTGGGGGGGGGGGGATAACTGCACACCAGGTGAATCAACTGCAAAAAATCTGGAAAGGGTACAAAATGGCAGCGCAAGAAGGGTCTTCAATAAATGGGACTAAACAGAGAGTGTATCAGACTTGTTTAACACCTTTGATTGGGACTCGTTAAAACAGAGAAGGGAAAAAGCTAAACTTACTATGCTTCACAGGATCAATGTCGACTTAAACTTGCCACAATACATTCATAAAGCCACTGCCTCTGCTCCTGCCAACCAGGACAAATTTGTACTTCCTTTTTGTAAGATGAACAGTTTTAAACACTCTTTTCCCCCATCTGCCATTAGACAGTAGAATGGTCTTCGCGAGCATATCATAAATGTTCCATCGTTGGAAGACTTTAAATTAGTAATTTAAACAGACTCAATTATTGTATATAGTGTAAATAGTTTAATCTGACATTTTTTATACTTGCTGCCGACGGCTCGCTGTGCGTGATACTCATGATTGAATCAGCACAATACTGCAAGGGGAACAAGAATTAGAAAAGAACACTGCTTCAAAGCAAATCTGTCTATGTACCTTTAAAAGTTTTAAATATGGCAAGATGAAAATTTCAAAGGCCCAAATGACCTTGACTTTTGACCTTCAGATGTCGCATGTAAATTACAAAAAGTACAATAGTACAGAAAAACCTGATCCATATTCATTAATTCCAAACCCAACAATGACAGCAAAGAGATTCCAGACTTGCCAAAGCATCAATATTTCTTTTCCAAAACCAATGTGAAGAAACAAATTTCTCTCCTGACTTGAGACAGGCAGTCACCCATAAAAGGCAACTGGTGGTTTTAAATCGATCCTCTCAACCTTAGAAATATTCATCATTAACTGCAGACACTAGTTCATTTCCAAAATGTATAGGCCTAACCACCAAAAACACAAATTTCATTACTTCAGCCAAAAATAAAAAGACACCTGTTAGGCCTATCGCCTTTTAGTTTTTCCGACTTGTCAGTCACCTTAGTTTACAGCAAAAGAGTAAAGTAGGCCTACATCGTTTTTGTGATATTTATGAATCTGGAACATTACAAACACACTCTACCTCCACTATAACTATGAGTCGGAGAACAAAGCCCACAGCACAACATAGCCAATGAAGTAATTTTCAAATAGTACAGAAAAACCTGATCCATATTCATTAATTCCAAACCCAACAATGACAGCAAAGAGATTCCAGACTTGCCAAAGCATCAATATTTCTTTTCCAAAACCAATGTGAAGAAACAAATTTCTCTCCTGACTTGAGACAGGCAGTCACCCATAAAAGGCAACTGGTGGTTTTAAATCGATCCTCTCAACCTTAGAAATATTCATCATTAACTGCAGACACTAGTTCATTTCCAAAATGTATAGGCCTAACCACCAAAAACACAAATTTCATTACTTCAGCCAAAAATAAAAAGACACCTGTTAGGCCTATCGCCTTTTAGTTTTTCCGACTTGTCAGTCACCTTAGTTTACAGCAAAAGAGTAAAGTAGGCCTACATCGTTTTTGTGATATTTATGAATCTGGAACATTACAAACACACTCTACCTCCACTATAACTATGAGTCGGAGAACAAAGCCCACAGCACAACATAGCCAATGAAGTAATTTTCAAATAGTACAGAAAAACCTGATCCATATTCATTAATTCCAAACCCAACAATGACAGCAAAGAGATTCCAGACTTGCCAAAGCATCAATATTTCTTTTCCAAAACCAATGTGAAGAAACAAATTTCTCTCCTGACTTGAGACAGGCAGTCACCCATAAAAGGCAACTGGTGGTTTTAAATCGATCCTCTCAATATTGTAAATATTGTAATAATGTTACAATATTTACAATCTAAGCCCAACACAAACCAAATCAGATGAAAATTGACCAACTTATCTCTAGATAAAAATTTCAAAAGGGCCAAATAACCTTGACCTTTGACTTTTATACGTCACATGTGCAAAAATGTGCAATGTTTCCATACCTATAAGTTGAGTTCACCATGATGATATAAATTGAATAAAACTTGACCAAGCTATGGATATATGAAACTTGCAAAGGTCAACATGACAGTGACCTTTGACCTTTACAGGTTCCATGTTAATTACAAAATATGCAGTGTTGCAATACCTACAAGTTGAGTCCGACATGATTAAAATTGGATGGAAATTGACCAAGTCATGGCTCGATGAAACTTTCAAAGGTGCAAATGACCTTGCCCTTTGACCTTTAGAGGTTAAATGTTTACGGTAAAAATGCGCACTGTTGCTACACCTACAATTTAAGCCCAACATGAACCAAATCAGATGAAAATTGACCAAGTTACGGCCAGATGAAACTTTCAAAGGTCCAAATGACCTTGACCTTTGACCCTTTAGGGTTGACATTTATACCACTTATATAAAAACTTGCCAGTACTTTTGGACTTGTATCCACTATCGGGGCATCCTTCTCGCCCCAGCTCCAGCTTTCACACACCAGCGGGTCGTGGCGGGTCCTACTAAAATTTATGGCCCCAAGGCGACTTCTACGTCTGATACAGAATACGAACTGCGGGGCCCACCGCTAATATTTGTATTGCGATGTATTTACATTTTTAGGTTATGCTCACTCTGGAAAAGGCCCAATATATATTGCACATTACATTTATTCGACAAATTAACCTTCCCTTAACCCCAATGGCACATAGATTTCGGATACTACCTCTTCAAAATATCGAATCGTATCACCGGCACTTGGCTGCCATTTTGAAAACTGCGGACCAATCCGGGTCGCACTAAACAGCACCGTAATGTACAGGAAAGCACCAGCAGGCACATGATAGCACCTGAGGCTCCTTTCGGTGTATCGGATGGCACCAAAAAGTAGAGAATGGGACACCAGAGTAAGGGACAACACCGAAAAGCTCTCCCTGAGACACATGAAAGCACCGGAAACGACACTTCTTGATGACCAAAATATTATAGGGGGGATATATCCAAATATAGGCCTAATTATGGATCTTAACCCTGAATCTCAGGGGTGAATGCCAGTGACATTTGACGGACTTCAAGTAACTTGCTAACTTGAATTAGACTAGGCACGTTAACTGAATTAATGTGAAGGATGTACATGTAAAGCAAGAAAATCATTTTAAAATGCAATATATATATTTACTCGTGAGGTTTAAACTGGGCCTGTAATGCTTTTCAAAGCAAATAAACGGCGAATCTATATTTTATGTTGTATGTGCGTATAGATTATGCACAAATCATAGTGAAAGATTAATCCGGTCTAAATTTACTTGACTCACTGCTTAAATCTACTGGACTTACAGCTTTCAAAACAAACCTGTGTTACACCAACACGCCGAAATTGGGACTTTTGCTCTTCATGTGATTTACACTTTTGCAATGCATAGTGTTTCTCAAAATAAGAAGTCTTTACAAGTTAAAAATTCAAAACAGCTAATTACACTGTGATTTGCAGCCTAAAATATCCAGTTAAATATATATTGCACAAACTTCAAAAACATCTTGGTGGTCAAATTTTCCACAAAGGGTAAATACCATTCTAAATCCTTTGATAATAGCTACAATCCAGAATCTTCAATTAGTTGAAAGAGGGCATTTAATGGAAGAAGAAGCAAGGTTTACAATTTACATTAAAAGTTGCATTATAAAATACAACTAAATGGGAATACACAGCTCCAGTAGCCCTCCAAATTTTTTGTGTATTCGGCTGTGTATGTTCGATTGAAGACACACGCTGCTGCTAATTGCGATCTCTCCTCGAACATGTATATATCATGCATTCACAGTGTGGCATTCCACAGTTTGCACAGTAATTTGTGAATAAGATTCGATTAGAGAAAAAAATTGAAAATGTTACATGTTATATCATGGAACACCTCCCTGATTTTATTTTCCACGTAGTATGAGGTGTTGCCTGGCTGATTGTATGTGACAAAATTCGAAGCATATCAAATTGAAATGTGTGACTACTATCGTCAGGAAAATTGTTTTGTTTTGCATTTTGGTGCCTTTAACTATTTTGATTTTTGTATGCGGGTACAAATCTGAAACATGTGTACAGCTTCTTTGTTAATTGTGTGCTTTTTTCATGTTTTGTTCTGTGTGTTTTGTAAAACACATTTTGTGTGTCACTCCATGTTCTGGAGAACCCCCCGATTAGTGACTTCTCGGATGTACAGTAGGGCGATCCAGTTGAAATCAATATGTTGAAAAAAATATGTTTAAAAAAAAACGCAACTCGAATCTTTCAATCCTGAATTTTGGACTGAGTCGACAGCTTTCCTCGGCATCATTGCCTTCAAAGTGCGCCGAGGAAAACTCTCTCTCTCTCTCTCTCTCTCTCTCTCTCTCTCTCTCTCTCTCTCTCTCTCTCTCTCTCTCTCTCTCTCTCTCTCTCTCTCTCTCTCTCTCTCTCTCTCTCTCTCTCTCTCTCTCTCTCTCTCTCTCTCTCTCTCTCTCTCTCTCTCTCTCTCTCTCTCCCCACGCAATGTATTTTCAAACAGAATTCAAATAAGATATTACGATTTAGATGGCAGACACTACATCCGTTTGTATTATACGGATATATATATCCGTACTTTTTTCCATAAAGTCACGCTGATCAGTGATGCTTTTCCGTTCAACCCCCAAATTTGGTATGTTAAAACAGGAAGCCCTATTTCTTACAAGTCATGAATTCAAACTCTATTTTTCCTCTCTCTCTCTCTTTCTCTCTCTCTCTCTCTCTGTGTGTCTGTCTGTCTGTCTCTCTCTCTCTCTCCTGAAACAACGAATAGCTTATAGGCTATAAGTGAAGAGAACAGAATTAAGATGACAGGACGTCTTTCCTTGGTTGACGAGAACAATGATTATAAGTTTTAACGAACAAAGAGAAGACAAGAGAAGAGAATTTCTTTCTTTTCAAATCTTAGTTCATGAGAAGAACCTCTGAGTTTTATACTTTAAAGCTATAATGTGCACTTACGTTCGCTTGGTGATCATTGTTGTAAACACAAAAACTTGCAAGTTAATCTGTGATAAAAAAAAAATGTTGTGGCTGCATATTTAAGTCGCAGCGAAAGCACTTTTGTTTGGGACGTGGCAGAGTTAAATGCCAAGTGTCTGCATGCCAGTAAGTGTTTTAGTGATCGCCGCTCCCAAACGCGATTTATTTTTTGTTCAAAGTAAAGGACTTAGAGTATCATAGCACTTTTCTGAAGAAAATTTTCCATATTCGCACAGGAAAATAACTTTATTTGCAAAAGAAT